>WITN01000551.1:0-59451 GCA_015025155.1 Lactarius quietus
CAGAGGTAGAGGCATTAGCCGACAAACAGCTGAGTTGCACATCCCTGAACCAATCAGAGGAATACCTTAGCTACATGACTACCCAAACAGAAGTATCGCCACCCCACTCGTATCAACGAGCAAACGGGCCACGTCAACAAATACAACCAGAAGAATGGAAGCAGCTAACCGAGCTATGGGACCAGACGTCCCGATGCACCAAGTATCCCGAGGAACAGAAATGTTCTACGAGTTTCGGCTCAATCGTAACAGGTACCATCACCCGAAAACAGACCATTTCCACCCTTAAGACCACGAGATAATGGACCACCAGGCGGAGAAGAAGACCGCGAGAATGGACCACCAGGGGAGGAGGAGGACCGCAGGAGGAGGAGGAGGACCACCTCTAGGGGGCCTGCAGTAGCCCACAACGCACATCAAGGGGAAATGACAAGTTCATTGGTAACCCACCACCCACATTCACAGGAAGCAGGTCACAAGCCAAGCATTCATCCTCCAATGGGAGGTCTATGCGGGAGTCAACGCAAATCATTCAGCTATGCTGAATAAATATCAAAAGCTATGTTGTTTCTCACATACATACAGGGAAACGCGGTTAACCAGTGGGTCATGTCGGCAAGTCGATGGCTCGTTAACGAAGTCGCCACGGGCACCAACCAATTCGACAACAGGCTGTGGGAGAATCTACTCCACGCCTTTCAAAGACAGTTCGGCGATGTCCTCAGTAAAGAACGAGCACAAGCCCAACTCGACGCCGGTATTCACATGAAGGATGGAAAAATCGACGACTACATCGCCCAGTTCGAACAGCTCATTCGACATGCGGGATACAACATCAACGCCGAACAAACACTCAAGTACTTTACAAAAGGACTACCACGCGCGCTATACGAGACCATGTACCAACACGATGACCCCCGAAACTACGAAGAATGGAGAGAATCCGCCCTAAAAAGGCAACAGAAGTGGATTCATATGCAGACGGTCCGAGGGAAACCTAGACGCCTTCAAACCAGGGCGTGCAACAGGAGGAGCACTAGCTAAGTTGCTCGCACCACTTCAGAACGACGACCGAATGGATACATCCGCAGATCGCGTACGAGGACGACTAGCAGGGGCTGCAGACATCATAGCAAACCATCCCAGGAATGATAGGCCCCCACAACCGCCATTCCCACCCCGAGGGGGGTTTATACAAAGACAGTTCAAGCGAGACCACAGCCAAACGCAGTGTTACAACTGCCAGAAAATGGGACACATCAGCCGCGACTGTAGGCAGCCCAGGAGGCGCCGAGATATGCAGACACGCGCAGTCGAAACAATGACAACCAAAGAAGAAAAAGCAGTGGCATGGCTGCAGGGAGTAGCAGGAGATGACGAAGAAGTGAAAGACCTGGTCCTACAACAGTTGATGGGACAGGATTTTGGAAACGCCTGAACCCGGCGGCCTGGGTGAGGGCAATACGTTGTAACTCTGTGTACATTATGTGCTACCGATCTATGCGAGTACCAGTATCCATTCGTGCAAGTTACAACATGGCCGACATTAAAGCATTAGTGGACTCAGGAGCCACTGACAATTTCATCCATCCACAATTTGTCAAAAGGATGGGGTTGGGACAACGGGCGTTAGATAAGCCAAAAAACATCTACAACATCGACGATACCACTAATAAAGCCGGGCAGATCACACACTACCTCATGCTTAATGTGGAAACAGGAGGAACCAAAAAAGAAATGCGCTTCCTAATCACCGACATCGGTAGGGAAGACATATTGCTAGGATATCCGTGGCTCGCAACCTACGAACCAAGGTTCAGTTGGCGACACGCCACTATTGACGAGAAACAGCTACCCATTGTACTATGGACGATCAACCCAAACGACAAAAAGCCGTACTAGCAAGGTTGCTGAACGAAGAACAAAACGATGCCAAGGTCTCGCGAATGTTTACCACCGAGACAAAGGAGCAAATCGTAACAACAATAAAAGAACAAGTGTATGGGCGACGGTCAGCGGTCGAGCTTGCAATAGACGCCAAGCAATATACCAAGAACGTCGAAGTACCAAAAGAATACCAACAATTCGCACGGGTATTCAGCGAAGAAGAAGCGAAAAGATTCCCGCCAAGACGAAGTTGCGATCACGCAATTGAATTCAAGAAGGGAGCACCAGACGTTATTGACTGCAAAGTATATCCAATGACGAGATCAGAAGACGTGTCGTTGGATGAGTTTATTGACGAACAACTAGACAAGGGATATATTCATCCCTCAAAATCTCCATACGCATCATCTTTCTTTTTCATCAAAAAGAAGGACGGAAAGCTACGACCCGTACAGGACTATCGGAAAATCAATGAATGGACTATACGAAACCAATACCCACTCCCCCTTATTGATGATCTAGTCCGAGATCTGGGAGGAGCACAACTATTCAGCAAGCTCGACGTCCGACAAGGATACAACAACATCCGGATAAAAGAAGGAGACGAGCCTAAAGCCGTGTTCAAAACACGTCGGGGATTATTCGAACCGACTGTCATGTACTTCGGACTATGTAACTCACCGGCGACATTCCAAAGCTTCATGAACACCATCTATCAACCAATAATCACAAAACACGAAGCGGCCAGAAAACAATCAGGGTATACATGGACGATATTGCCATAGCAACCAAGAGGCAACCATTAGCAATCGAGAAACACCGAGATGCAGTCCGTGACGTGCTTGCCATAGCACAAGAAAACGATCTCTTTTTCAAGCCCGAGAAATGTGTTTTCAACGCCTCCAGTATTGATTACCTGGGGGTAATCCTTGAAGAGGGGGTGACACACATGGACCCAGTCAAAATTTCAGGCGTCCGCGATTGGCAAACACCCACATCAGTAAAGGAGTACGATCATTCCTTGGTTTCTGCAATTTTTATCGGTAATTTATCAGAGGATTCGCCAACATTGCCAAGCCGCTCAACGAGCTCACATGAAAAGACGAACCATGGCAGTGGGGAACAAGACATCAAACAGCGTTTGACACGCTTAAAAAACGAGTCACCACGGAACCCATACTAGCACACGCAGACCAAACCCAGCAATTCGACCTAGAAGTGGATGCTTCAGGGTTCGCAGTTGGAGCAGTATTACTACAGAAAGAAACAAGACGGAAAGCGACACCCTGTGGGTTATTACTCGGCAACGCTCAACGCGCCGAACGCAACTACGACATCTACAACCTGGAGTTGTTAGCCATTGTAAAGGCACTACGAACTGGCGACACCTGTTAGCAGGCTCGCACATAAAGTACGCATTTTCTCCGACACCTTAACCTCAATACTGGCGAGACCCCCAAAAGATCAGTAGGCGAATTGCCAGGGAAGTACTCGAACTCGCGGAATACAACTTCGAGATACATCATGTCAAAGGGACGGCCAATGGAGGGCCGATGCACTATCTCGAGGCCGATTACGATCAAGGAGAAGAAGACAACGAAATGTCGTCGTACTACCAGACAAAATGTTCTACGAACAATACGACACCAGCAACAGGACGAACAGAGGATACGAAATGGGTCGACCCCACAAGCTGACAAAAGCAGATGGACTCTGGTGGTACCGAGGACAACAGCTCGTCGTAACAGGACCAATGGGAAGAAATCAGAGAAGTAATTTCCACACACCATGATCCCCCCATTCATGGCCATCCAGGGATCAACCGAACAACGCAATTGTGGAAGCGTCACTATTGGTGGCCAACAATGAAACAAGATATTGCGAATACGTTCGAGGATGCGCAGAATGCCACGGTGCAAAGTCAACACGCAAAGGACAAGAGCACCACTGCAACCAATATTTCCCGCAGCCGAAGCGTTGCCATTTGAGGTGTGGCACTAGATTTTATCACGAAAGCTTCCCAGTATCAAGGGGATACGACTCGGTACTCACCGTCACGGACCACGACTGCTCCAAAGCAGCCATTTTCATACCATGCAAAGAAGAGATATCGGGAGAAGAAACTGCAGCACTATACGCGAAACACGTTGTGGTGCGGTTTGGACTACCCTCAAAAATCATCAGCGACAGAGACCCCCGGTTCGCATCCAAGTTCACGAGGGAACTATGTCGCGTCCTGGGAATACAACAAAACATTTCGACAGCCTACCATCCACGAACTGATGGACAATCGGAACGAACTAACCAATGGCTGGAACAGTATCTCAGGCTTTGGGCTAACGAAAGACAGAACAACTGGGCGGACCATCTGGCGCTAGCAGAGTTTGCACATAACAATTGGGCAAACGAATCTACACGCGAAACGCCGTTCAAGTTACTAATGGGTTATCACCCTGTTACTAACTGGACAGATAAGAAATCGCCAATACCAAGGGTCGAGAAGAGACTAGAACAACTGAAGGAGATAAGAGAGCAGGCACAAAATCACATGCAGCGCGCGCAACAGTCATGGATCAAGCATCGTGACACCCCCAAATATCAGATAGGGGACAGGGTCTGGCTTGAGGGACGCCACCTACGTACCAACCAGCCAACCACAAAGCTTGCACCCAGAAGACATGGACCGTTCCGGATCGTCCAGGTGATGTCTCCCGTAAATTATCGACTCGAGCTTCCCACGCAGTGGAGCATCCATGATGTCTTCCACACAGATCTCCTGACCCCTTACAAAGAAACAAAGACTCACGGCGTAAACTATCAACGCCCACCACCAGAATTGGTAGGAAACGTGGAAGAATACGAGGTCGAAAGAGTACTAGACTCAAGAAGACGTGGAGGGGGCGCAAACTGCAGTACTAATCAAATGGAAAGGCTACGCCAATTCGGACAATCAGTGGGTCCCGTGGGACGACGTGCATGCGGACGAAGAGATAAGGAAGTACAAACAAACCAATCCAACGGCCGAGACTCACATAAAAGCAGTCTCAACAGGGTCTTAGGAGACGCATCTTCAAACCCACTAGTAACATGTCCCATGTCCCACTCACCATCATCAGCCTCGACCTCCCCTATACCAGCGAGCTTACTACCTACGACGACAACAACAATGTCGACGACCCATTCTGCTCTGCTATCGAACACGTCAGGGCAGCAGCAGAACGTGACCAAGACGAACAAGAACAGCATGAGCGAGACCTGGCCGAGGCTCGCCGGCGATTCCCCACACCCGCAAGCGGAAGAGTGGAGACAGATGAGGAAGGACTACGGGTTGTTGAAGGAGGTGATGACCTCATGGCGACTGGATCAGGTGACGAAGATGACGCCGCAGGAGAGACGGATGAGGATACAGAGGTTGATGAGGCAAGTATCCTCCAGCCCTCCACCGCCGTCACGTCCACCACCGCTGTCGATCGATACAGCAGCGACGAGTCCTCCGATGGCTCATACCATGACGCCAACGTTATCTGCACCAGGTGCGATAACCCTCAAGACTACTGTCATTGCGCACCCATGCGCATCCCCCCTCGAGTCAACAATGAAGAAGAAGAAGAAGACATCACAGACGTTACCAACGAAACTGTGGATGACGAAGGACGAGCACCGCCAGTTGCTGTCATCTATGGACCGACTGTGGAGGAGGGTATGCCGGGAGAGGACTGCCATCTTACGCCGAGGCACGTGACACCTCACCCATCTATACGCGCCGAACGGATGCGCCGAGGCGCCCTCTCCGTACCCTATCGCCTACTCCCAGCGGCTTCGTCCTCAACAACGGGATGAACTGGGTGCCGATGGTTATCGAACACGAGGGGCGCCGCATTCCCGCCCGCTATGTCCGGGTGCGAATGTGCGACAACCCGGAGGTCTTCGGGACGATGGGGCACCACACGCCAGTATACCGAGGGGAGATCCACGCTGAACCATGCCGCGACATGGGGCCCGCCGCTGAGTATTCCCGCGAAGACTTACAATACCTAGGAGCTGACTTCCGGGGACGGCGCCAGGTCGACGAGGCCCTTGCTCGGCTAGGGGATATCTCCCTGGCAGCCGAGGTAAGGCGCTACCGCGCATCCCAGGAGGTCATCAAGGAGCTCGAAGCGGCAATCAAGCGACTCGAGGACGACATCTTCGTCCATGTCGACCGCGCGCGACACTCGGCGAAGCGGCTGGGGAGGGCTCACGCAATTTTGAGGGTACGGGACGAACACGAGACCGATGTAGGACTAACCGCAGTACCTAACTGGGTAGTGGAGCGAGGGCGCTCGCCCTTGTGAAGGGGGTGATGTAACGTCCCGGGTCATAGTAAGTATCTGACCTAAGCAATAACCAAGGGGGCATGATCAAAGGGACACTTACTGTACGATACAAAGGGCTGACTGATTGGTTACTATACGCTGACTGATGACTGACTGATCGGTTACTATACGATGACTGATGACTGACTGATAGCTGACTGGATTACTATGTGATGACTGAACACCTGTGGACGATTACCTAGCAGATTAGTAGTAGTGGCGGTCTCGCCTGCGAAGGCGTATCGCGCTAGTAGGATATAAGGGAGCTATCGACTGTTGTAGTCGATAGCTTGGATTTCTTGTATCATTCTCGACTTGTTATCCGAATCTGCATTCTCTTTCATCCTTCGGGGTCGTGATTCACCCAGCGGAATAATCAAGCAAGACTCCGCCTTCGAGCGTTGAGACGACACTCTGCCTTCGTGCTAGGGTCAGGAATTCGCTAAGTCACCGCGTTCACCCCTTTAGTTGCCTAAGTCAGGCTCACGTGCTGCTCGCACGTAACAGCTGGTAAGGGTGTGGACTTGGAGAGGAATAAGGACGGGAGCGCAGTGGCAGTAGTTAGGCGGGTTGTCGCATTCGATGCAGACAACTCGGGCAGCGTGGTATGACTCGTCACTGTCGTCATCTTCGTCTTCGCTGTCACTGTCGTAGTGGTCGACAGCGGTGGTCGATGTGTTGGCGGTGGAGGGCTGGAGGATACTTGCCTCATCAGCAACCGTATCCTCATCCGTCTCTCCGCAGCCGTCCTCTTCACTACCTGATCCTGTCTCCATGCTGTCATTACCTCCTTCAAGAGGCCGTATTCCTCCCTCATCTTCTTCCACTCGGCCGCTTGCGGGTGTGGGGAATCGCCTGCAAGCCTCGGCCAGGTCTCGGGCGGCTTGGTCGTTGATGGCTGTGGTCCTGACATGCTCAATTGCTGAGCAGAAGGGGTCGTCGACATTGTTTGTGGTGTCATAGGTGACGAGGGTGTTGACATTGGGGATCTCGTCAATGTTGACAATGGTGAGAGGGACATAGGACATGTTATGAGTGGATTGAGGGGATGGAAATATAAACGGTCCTGTCACGGCTGCTTTTATGTGAGTCTCGGCAGTTGGGTTAGACTGTTTGAACTTCCTTATCTCTTCGTCCGCGTGTACGTCGTCCCATGGGACCCACTGGTTGTCCGAATCGGCTTGATCAGGTATTGCAGTTTGCGCCCGCGTCCATGCCTTCTTGAGTCTAATACTTTTTCAACCTCGTATTCTTCCACGTCTCCTACCAGTTCTGGTGGTGGGCGTTGATAGTTTATACCGTGAGTCAGCGTCTCTTTGTAAGGGGTAAGGAGATCTGTGTGGAAAACATCATGGATGCTCCACTGCGTGGGAAGCTCGAGTCGGTAGTTGACAGGAGACATCACCTGGACGACCCGAAATGGCCCGTGTCTCCTGGGCACAAGCTTCGTGGTTGGCTGGTTAGTTCGTAGGTGGCGTCCATCAAGCCAGACCCTGTCTCCTATCTGATATTTGGGGGTGTCATGATGTTTGATCCATGACTGTTGCGCGCGTCGCATGTGGTCCTGTGCCTGATTCCTTATCTCTTTTAATTGTTCTAGTCGCTTGCTGACTCTCGGTATCGGTGACTTCTTATCTGTCCAGTTAGTAAGAGGGTGATAGCCCATTAGTAATCTGAACGGTGTTTCACGTGTGGACTCATTGGTCCAATTGTTGTGTGCGAACTCCGCAAGTGCTAGATAGTCCGCCCAATTGTTCTGTCGTTCATTGGCCCAAAGTCTGAGGTATTGTTCCAACCATTGGTTGGTCCGTTCCAATTGTCCATCCGTTTGTGGATGGTAGGCCATTGAGATGTTTTGTTGTATTCCCAAGACTCGGCATAGTTCTCTTGTAAATTTTGATGCGAACCGGGGGTCTCTGTTGCTGATAATCTTTGATGGTAGTCCAAACCGCGTTACGACATGTTTTGCGTAAAGTATTGCGGTTTCCTCGCCTGAGATTTCCTCTTTGCATGGTATGAATATGGACGCCTTTGAGCAATCGTGATCCGTGACTGTGAGCACAGAGTCGTATCCTTGTGATACCGGAAGTTTAGTAATGAAATCTAGCGCAACTACCTCGAATGGCATTGCTTCCGGTTGTGGGAATATAGGTTGTAACGGTGCTTTCGTTTTTTGTGTGTTGACCTTGCACCGTTGACATTCGGCGCATCCTCGGACGTATTCAGCGACATCTTGCTTCATCGTGGGCCACCAGTAGTGGCGCTCCACTAGTTGCGTTGTTCAGTTGATTCCTGGATGGCCATGAATTGGGGGGTCGTGATGTGTGGAGATTACTTCTCTGATCTCCTCCGTTGTTCCCGTTATAATGAGCCGTTGTCCTTGATACCACCAGAGTCCGTTTGCTTTTGTTAGCTTGTGGGGATCAACCCACTTGCGTATCCTTTGTTCATCCTGTTGTGTAGTAGTCGTCACCTTTCGTACAAACATTTTGTTTGGTAGTACGACGACGTCTTCGTTGTCTTTCTCCCCTTGATCATAATTGGGTCTTCAAGATAGGGCATCGGCTCTTCCATTGGCCGTCCCTTTGACATGGTGTATCTCGAAGTTGTATTCCGCTAGTTCCAGTACCTCTCTGGCGATTCACTGACTGATTTTCTGGGGATCCCACCAGTATCGAAGATTGAGATGGTCCGAAAATATGCGTACTTTGTGTGGGGATCCTGCCAATAGATGTCTCCAGTTCCTTAGCGCTTTTACAATGGCCAGTAGCTCGAGGTTGTAGATATCATAGTTTCGCTCGGCTGTGTTGAGCGTTGCCGAGTAGTATCCCACTGGATGTCGTTTTCCATCTGTTTTCTTTTGGAGAAGTACCGCTCCGACTGCGAATCCTGATGCATCTACTTCTAGGTCAAACTGTTGTGTCTGGTCGGCATGTGCGAGAATGGGTTCCGTGGTTACCCGTTGTTTGAGCGTTTCGAACGCTTTTTGATGTCTTGTGTTCCACTGCCATGGTTCGTCTTTGCGTGTTAGTTTGTTTAGTGGTTTAGCGATGTTGGCGAAGCCTCTGATGAACTGCCGATAAAAATTGCAAAAACCAAGAAATGATCGTACGTCCTTTACCGATGTTGGTGATTGCCAGTCACGAACGCCCGAGATTTTGACAGGGTCCATACGTGTTACCCCCTCTTCAAGGATTACCCCCAGGTAATCAATACTGGAAGCGTTAAAGACACATTTTTCGGGTTTGAAGAATAGGTCGTGTTTTTGTGCCACTGCTAGTACGTCGTGGACTGCGTCTTGGTGTTTTTTGATCAATAGTGGCTGTCGTTTGGTTGCTATGGTGATATCGTCCATGTAGACCCTGATTGTCGTTCCGACTGCTTCGTGCTTCACGATTGTTGGTTGGTAGATGTCGTTCATGAAGCTTTGAAATGTGGCTGGCGAGTTGCATAGACCGAAATACATAACAGTCGGTTCGAATAGTCCACGGCGTGTTTTGAATGCAGCTTTGTGTTCGTCTCCTTCCTTGATTCTAATGTTGTTATATCCTTGTCGGACGTCCAGTTTGCTAAATATTTGTGCTCCTCCGAGATCCCTAATTAGGTCGTCAATAAGAGGGAGCGGATATTGGTTTCATATTGTCCATTCGTTAATCTTTCGGTAGTCCTGTACAGGTCGTAGCTTTCCGTCCTTCTTTTTGATAAAGAAGAAGGATGATGCGTACGGGGACTTTGAGGGACGAATGTATCCCTTTTCTACTTGTTCATCAATGAATTCATCCAGTGCTGCGTCTTCTACCCTTGTCATTGGGTATACTTTGCAGTCGATTACATCTGGTACCCCCTTTTTGAATTCAATTGCGTGGTCGCAACTTTGTTTTGGTGGGAACCTTTTTGCTTCGTCTTCGTTGAATACTTTTGCAAATTGTTGGTATTCTTTTGGTATACCGACTTCTTTGGTGTATTGTTTGGCCTCTATTGCAAGTTTGACTGCTGATCGTCGTCCGTATACTTGTTCTTCCAATTTTGTCACTATTTGTTCTTTTGTTTTTGTCGTGAACTTTCGTGACACTGTGGCATCGTTTTCTTCCTCGTTGAGCAACCTTGCTAGTACTGCTCTTTTGTCGTTTGGGTTGACTGATCGTAGTACTATGGGGAGTTGTTTTTCGTCAATGGTAGCGTGGCGCCAGCTGAACCTTGGTTCGTAGGTTGCGAGCCATGGATACCCTAGCAGTATGTCTTCTTTGCCAATGTCGGTGATTAGGAAACGCATTTCCCTTCGAGCTCCTCCTGTTTCCACATTAAGCGTAAGGTAGTGCGTGATCTGCCCCGCTTTATTAGTGGTATCGTCGATGTTATAAATATTCTTGGGCTTATCTAATGCCCGTTGTCCTAGACCCATCCTTTTGACGAATTGCGGATGGATAAAGTTGTCAGTAGCTCCTGAGTCTACCAACACTTTGATGTCGGCCATATTGTAACTTGTGCGAATTGACACTGGTACTCTCATAGAATGGTAGCGCATAATGTACACAGAGTTACAATGTATTGCCCTCACCCAGGCCGCTGGGTTCAGGCGCTTCCAAAATCCTGTCCCATCAACTGTTGTAGGACCAGGTCTTTTACTTCTTCATCGTCTCCTGCGACCCCTCACAGCCATTCCGCCACCTTTTCTTCTTTGGTTGATGCAGTTTCGGCTGTGCATGTTTGCGTATCTCGGTGTTTTTGTGGTTGCCTGCAGTCGCGGCTAATATGGCCCATCTTTTGGCAGTTGTAGCACTGCGTTTGGCTGTGATCTCGTTTGAACTGCCTCTGTATGAATCCCCCACGCGGTGGAAATGGTGGTCGTGGCGGTGGATTGTTGTTTGGTCTGTAGTTGTGGATCACCTCTTCTGCTCTGGCTAGTCGTCCTCGTACTCGATCTGCGGAGGTGTCCATTCAGTCATCGTTAAGCGGGGCAAGTAACTTAGCTAAGGCCCCTCCTGGCGTTCGTCCTGGTTTGAAGGCGTCAAGGTTGCTGTAACGTCCCGGGTCATAGTAGGTATCTGACCTAACCGATAACCAAGGGGGCGTGATCAAGGGGACACTTACTGTACTATATGGATGGCTGACTGACGGATTACTGTACGATGACTGATCGCTTACTGATCGCTGACTGACGGCTGACTGACGACCTATGATACGATGACTGTACACCTGTGGACGATTACCTAGCAGACTAGTAGTAGTGGCGGTCTCGCTGACGAAGGCGGATCGCGCGGATAGGTTATAAGGAAGCTATCGACTGTTGTAGTCGATAGCTTGGATTTCTTGTATCACTCTCGACTTGTTATCTCAAGCCGTGTTCTCTCTCTCTCTCTCATCCTTCGGGGTCGCGATTCGTGTATAAACGACAAAGCAAGAACTCCGCCTTTGAGCGTTGAGACGATACTCTGCCTTCGCGCTAGAGTCAGGAATTCGCTAAGTCACCGCGTTCATCCCTTAGTCACCTAAGTCAGGCTCACGTGCTGCCCGCACGTAACAGTTGCCCCTGACCGTTTGCATGTGAATCCATTTTTGCTGTCTCTTTAGAGTGGATTCCCTCCATTCTTCATAGTTCCGGGGGTCGTCATGTTGGTACATGGTCTCGTATAGGGCCCTTGGTAACCCTTTTGTGAAATATTTGAGTGTTTGCTCAGCGTTGATGTTATATCCTGCATGTCGAACGAGTTGTTCGAATTGGGCGATATAATCGTCGATTTTTCCATCCTTCATGTGGATACCGGCGTTGAGCTGGGCTTGTGCTCATTCTTTGCTGAGAACGTCGCCGAACTGTCTTTGGAATGCGTGGAGTAGGTTTTCCCATAGTCTATTGTCGAATTGGTTGGTTCCTGTGGCGACTTCGTTGACGAGCCATCGACTTGCCGACATGACCCATTGGTTAACTGTGTTTCCCTGGATGTATGTGAGAAACAACATAGCTTTCTGATACTTGTTCAGCATTGCTGAATGGTTTGCGTTGACTCCCGCGTAGACCTCCCATTGGAGGATGAATGCCTCAGCTTGTGACCTGCTTCCTGTGAATGTTGGTGGTGGGTTACCGATGAATTTATCGTTCCCCTGTGGTCCGTGGTTGGCCACAGCTGGTCCTCCCAGAGGTGGTCCTCCTCCTGGTGGTCCTCCTCCTGGTGGTCCTCCTCCTGGTGGTCCTCCTCCTGGTGGTCCTCCTCCTGGATGCCGTAGTGGTGGGAATGGTCTGTTCTCTGGTGATGGTATTCTGTTCCGGTCGATGCGGAACTCGTAGAACATGTTTTGTTCGTCTGGGTTGCTTGGTGCATCGGGAACGTCTGGTCCCATTGCTCGGTTTACAGCCTGCATGTCTTCTGGCTGTATCGTCTGTACGTGGCCAGTTTGCTCGTTTATGACGAGCTGCGGTGGTGACACTTCTGTATGAGTCGCCATGTAGCTGTATGGTATTCCTCGAATGGGTTCGGGAATGTGCAGTTCAGCTGTTTGCGCGATGAGTGTTTCTATTTCCGGTGATTGTACCGCGATTTCTTCGGGCTCTACTCCTTCACTGTGTGGGGTTGGCGATCGGTTGCTGGTGTGGCTTGACGGAGTTGGAGTGTCTGTTCGTAGTTGGAACTCAGTTCTCGGTGGTTCCGTGTCGAGGTTTTGTTCGCCTTGACCATCTATGGTCCCTTGTTGGCTAATTGGTCGCGCTTCGGTTAGTGGTATGTTGATGTGTAGATCGTCGGCTGCTGGTCGTGTTGCCTCGAAGTAGCTATTGGTGTTGCTCCACCTGAGCTCAACCCAGCAACAGCGTTCTCCGTTAAAGACTACTGGATGATACCTTTGTGCTGTGGCTGCTTCCACGTAATATCCTACGTTGTATTCGTTGGATCTTCTGGTGTCTGGTACGTGTCACCACCTTACTCGTCCTACGAGGTATCGTCTGGGTGCGTTTCGTTCTCTTGCCTCGATTTGGTATGGTTGAAAATCCCAACCGTCTTTGGTATTGATGGTCGCCACGGCGTTCAATTGTTTGGAGAGCTTGGATTTAATGTTACATGCGAGCTGCACGTGAGCCTGACTTAGGCAACGAAGAGCGAACACGGTGACTCAGCAGTTCTCTGGACTCTAGCACGAAGGCAGAGTATCGTCTCAACGCACGAAGGCGGAGTCTTGTTTGTTGATCACTTGATACCTGGCCTCAATAGGCGAGAGGAAGAGAAGAAGAAACCACGACTTGGATAACAAGGTGAGAATGTTACAAGAAATCCAAGCTATCGACCACAACAGTCGATAGCTTCCTTATAATGCTACTGTGCAGTCTGCCTTCGTCAGCGAGACCGCCACTACTACTAGTCTGCTAGGTAATCATCCACGGTTGCTCAGTCATCATACAGTAAGCCGTCAGTCATCGTACAGTAAGCCATCAGTCATCGTATAGTAAGCCATCAGTCATCGTACAGTAATAGTCCGTTTTGCCATGTCCCCTGAGTTATGGCTTAAGTCAGATACTTACTATGACCTGGGACGTTACAGTAAAGGACGTACGCTCTTTTCTGGGATTCTGCAACTTTTACAGGCAGTTCATTAGGGGATTCGCTACAATCACAAAACCACTAAATGAACTCACACGAAAAGATGAACCATGGACATGGGAAACAAGACATCAAGTGGCCTTCAAGACACTCAAAAGACGCATCACCACCGAACCCATTCTCGCACACCCAGATCAAACGAAGCAATTCGACCTAGAAGTAGACGTGTCAGGATTCGCGGTCGGAGCGGTGCTACTACAAAAGGCGAAGGATGAAAAGCAACATCCGGTAGGATACTATTCGGCAACTCTCAATGCAGCAGAGCGAAACTACGACATCTACAATCTCGAACTGCTAGCCATTGTCAAGGCGTTGCGCCACTGGAGGCACTTACTGGCAGGATCGTCGCATAAAGTACGCATATTCTCCGACCATCTGAACCTCAGATACTGGCAAGACCCCCAGAAAATCAGCAGAAGAATAGCGAGAGAAGTCCTAGAGTTGGCTGAATACGATTTCGAAATACACCACGTCAAGGGAACAGCCAATGGGCGAGCGGATGCCCTGTCACGACGACCTGACTACAATCAAGGAGAACGAGACAACGAGGAGGTCACAGTATTACCAAACGAACTATTCATACGAGCAACAACCACACAGGATAACCGAAGGATACGCAAGTGGGTAGATCCTCACAAGCTAACCAAACAAGACAACCTGTGGTGGTATCAAGGCCAAAGACTAGTATTAAGGGGGCGATGTGTAACGTCCCGGGTCATGGTACGTATCTGACCTAACCCATAAGTCAGGGGACGCTGGAGAAGGGCCTGGAACATAGTGGATCAAGCACAGTAAGGGGGATGACGAGTCGCTCCCTAATACTTACCAATACGTGGACGATTACTGATACGATGACTGATGCGATTACTGTACGATTACCGAGCATACGTGGACAATTACCCAGCAGAGAGTAGTAGTAGTAGTAGTGGCGGTCTCGCTGACGAAGGCGGACTGCAGTAGGGTACTATATAAGGAAGCTATCGACTGTTGTAGTCGATAGCTTGGATTTCTTGTATCATTCTCAACTTGTTATCCAACGTTGTGGTTTCCTCTCTCTCTCTCGCCTTTTGAGGCCGTGTGTCAAGCAACAAGACGATACTCCGCCTTCGTGCGTTGAGACGATACTCTGCCTTCGTGCGTTGAGACGATACTCTGCCTTCGTGCGTTGAGACGATACTCTGCCTTCGTGCGTTGAGACGATACTCTGCCTTTGTGCTAGAGTCAAGGACTTCACTGAGTCACCGCGTTCACCCCCTTTGCTGCCTAAGTCAGGCTCACGTGCTGTCCGCACGTAACATTAAATCCAAGCTCTTCAATACCTATCGAACGCCGTGGCGACTGTCAATACCAAAGACGGCTGGGACTTCGTACCCTATCGTATCGAAACAAGGGAACGAGACGCACCTGTTCGTTACCTCATAGGACGAGTAAGGTGGCGACACATACCAGACACCAGAAGAACCGAAGAAAACAACACAGGATACTACGCAGAAGCAGCTACCTCACAGCGATATCACCCCGTAGTATTCAACAGGGAATGCTGTTGCTGGGTCAAGCTCAGGTGGAACAACACTCAAAACTACTTCGAAGCAACAAGGCCAGCAGCCGACGACTTACACATCAACATACCATTGATCGACGCACGACCAATTGATCGACAAGGACCAATAGACAATCAAGAAGAAGACAACCTCGATTCGGAACCACCAAGAACCGAATTTCAACTACGAACAGCAATGCCGGCTATATCAAGCCACACTAGCGAACGATCGCCAACCCCATGAAGCGAAGAAGAAGAACCCGCAGTAATCGCAGTGCATTCGCCAGAAGTAGACGCACTTGCCACGCAAACAGCTGAGTTGCATATCCCTGAACCGATTTGAGGAATACCATACAGCGCCATGACAACCCAAACAGAAGTATCGCCACCCCGACTTGTCATCAATGAACAGACAGGTCACGTACAACAATTACAACCAGAAGACATGGAAGCCGTCAACCGAGCAATGGGACCAGATGTCCACAACGCACCAAGCATCCCTGAAGGAACCAAGATGTTCTACGAGTTCCGACTCAATCGAAACAGAGTACCATCGCCCGACAACAGGCCATTCCCACCCAGGAGAGGACCACCAGGAGGAGGACCGCCAGGAGGAGGACCACCCAACGACGGATGGCCACAAGGAGGAGGAGGACCGCCCCCAGCGGGACCCCCAGCAGGACCCGCGATAGCTAATCAACAAGGAAGCGACAAGTTCATTGGCAACCCGCCGCCAACGTTTACTGGGAACAGATCCCAAGCGGAATCATTCATCCTCCAATGGGAGGTATACGCAGGAGTCAACACCAATCACTCCGCTATGAGAAACAAGTATCAAAAAGCTATGTTGTTTCTCACATACATACAAGGAAATGCGGTTAACCAATGGGTAATGTCCGCAAGCCGATGGCTCGTCAATGAGGTGGCCACAGGAACAGACCAATTCAACAACAGGCTATGGGAAAACCTCCTTAACGCCTTTCAAAGACAATTCGGCGACATCCTTAGCAAAGAACGAGCCCAAGCCCAGCTGGATGCTGGAATACACATGAAGGATGGAAGAATTGATGACTACATCGCACAATTCGAACAGTTGGTGCGACACGCGGGGTACAACATCAATGCCGAACAAACCATCAAGTACTTCACGAAAGGACTACCACGGGCATTGTACGAAACCATGTATCAACATGACGACCCCCGAAACTACGAAGAGTGGAGAGATTCTGCCCTGAAAAGGCAACAGAAGTGGATCCACATGCAGACGGTCAGGGGCAATTTAGACGCGTTCAAGCCGGGATGAACTTCAGGGGGAGCACTAGCTAAGTTGCTCGCGCCACTCCAGAATGATGACCGAATGGACACATCTGCAGACCGAGTACGAGGACGGCTAGCGGGAGCCGAAGAAGTCACAAACCACTACAGAAACAACAGACCCCCACAGCCACCGTTTCCACCACGAGGGGGATTCATCCAGAGACAATTCAAACGAGACCACAGCCAAACGCAGTGTTACAACTGCCAGAAGATGGGTCACATCAGTCGTGACTGTAGGCAACCCAAAAGATACCGCAACGCGCAAACACACACCACTGAAACCGCGCCAACTAAAGAAGAAAAGGCAGTGGAATGGTTACGAGGAGTAGCAGGAGACGATGAAGAAGTTAAAGACCTGGTCCTACAACAATTGATGGGACAGGATTTTGGAAGTGCCTAAACCCGGCGGCCTGGGTAAGGGCAATACGTTGTAACTCCGTGTACATTATGCGCTACCGTTCTATGAGAGTACCAGTGTCTATTCGCGCAAGTTACAACATGGCCGACATCAAAGCATTAGTGGACTCAGGAGCCACTGACAACTTCATACACCCAAACTTCGTCAAAAGGATGGGATTGGGACAGCGGGCACTAGATAAGCCAAAAAATATCTACAACATCGACGATACCACTAATAAAGCGGGGCAGATCACACACTACCTCACGCTCAATGTGGAAACAGGAAAAACAAGAAGAGAGATGAGATTCCTCATCACCGATATAGGAAAAGAAGACGTTTTGCTAGGATACCCATGGCTCGCCACCTATGAGCCAAGGTTCAGCTGGCGCCACGCCACTATAGATGAGAAGCAACTTCCTATAGTGTTACGATCGATTAACCCAAACGACAGAAAAGCGGTATTGACAAGACTGCTAACGGAGGAAAGAGATGACGCAAGGGTGTCACGAATATTCACGACGGAAATGAAGGAACAAATCGTGACAACCCTAAACGAACAAGTATACGGACGAAGGTCAGCAGTAGAGCTTGCGGTAGATGCCAAACAATACACCGCGAAGGTCAAAATACCAACCGAATACCAACGCTTCGCAAAAGTATTCAGCGAAGAAGAATCGAAGCGGTTTCCACCAAAAAGAAGCTGCAATCACGCAATCGAGTTCAAAAAGGGAGTACCTGACGTGATAGACTGCAAAGTCTATCCCATGACAAGGACCGAAGATGCGGCACTGGACGAATTTATCGACGAACAAGTAGAAAAGGGATACATCCGTCCCTCCAAGTCCCCGTACGCATCATCATTCTTCTTTATCAAAAAGAAGGACGGAAAGCTACGACCCGTACAGGATGATCGACAAATCAACGAGTGGACAATACGAAACCAATACCCACTCCCCCTCATTGACGACCTTATCAGAGATCTTGGGGGAGCTCAAATATTCAGCAAACTAGACGTTCGCCAAGGGTATAACAACATACGTATCAAGGAAGGAGATGAACACAAAGCCGCGTTCAAGACACGCCGCGGACTTTTCGAACCAACCGTCATGTACTTTGGGCTGTGTAACTCACCAGCAATGTTCCAAAGCTTCATGAACGAGATATACCAACCAACGATAGCAAAACACGAACACAATGGAACGACCATACAGGTCTACATGGATGACATCGCAATAGCCACGAAACGACAAGAAAACACACTTGAGCAACATCAGAAGGCAGTAAGCGATGTCCTGGAAGTCACTCAAAAACACGACCTCTTCTTCAAACCGGAAAAATGCGTATTCAACGCGTCCAGTATTGATTACCTGGGGGTAATCCTTGAAGAGGGGGTAACATGTATGGACCCTATCAAAATTTCGGGCGTTCGCGACTGGACATCTCCCACATCAGTTAAAGACGTACGATCTTTCCTTGGCTTTTGCAACTTTTACAGGCAGTTCATCAGGGGCTTTGCAAACATTGCCAAACCATTAAACGAACTAACGCGCAAAGACAAGCCATGGCAATGGACTACAAGACATCAAACAGCATTTGACACACTCAAACAACGGGTCACGACAGAGCCCATACTAGCACACGCAGACCAAACACAACAATTCGATCTAGAAGTAGATGCATCAGGATTCGCGGTAGGAGCAGTGCTACTACAAAAGAAATCAGACGGGAAACGACACCCTGTGGGATACTACTCGGCAACACTCAATGCCGCCGAACGAAACTATGACATCTACAACCTGGAGTTGTTAGCTATCATAAAAGCGTTGAGAAACTGGAGACATCTGCTAGCTGGATCCTCACACAAAGTACGCATATTCTCGGACCATCTAAACCTTCGTTACTGGCGAGATCCACAGAAAATCAGCCGACGAATCGCAAGAGAAGTACTGGAACTGGCAGAATACAACTTTGAAATACACCATGTCAAAGGAACCGCAAATGGACGAGCCGACGCACTTTCGCGACGCACTGACTATGACCAAGGAGAGAAGGACAACGAGAACGTCACAGTTCTACCAGACAAACTGTTTGTACGAACAATTGACACCCAACCACAGCAGGACGAGCAAAGGATGCGCAAGTGGGTCGATCCCCACAAACTAACCAAAGTAGACGGACTTTGGTGGTACCAAGGACGAAGACTAGTCGTCACAGGAACATCGGGGGAAATTAGAGAAGTAATCTCTACACATCACGACCCCCCTATTCACGGACACCCAGGAATAAACCGAACAACACAAATGGTGGAACGCCACTATTGGTGGCCCACAATGAAACAAGACGTCGCTGAATACGTACGAGGATGCGCAGAGTGCCAACGATGCAAAGTCAACACACAAAGGACAAAGGCGCCGCTACAACCAATATTCCCAAAACCCGAAGCAACGCCGTTCGAGGTAGTAGCGCTCGACTTCATCACCAAACTCCCGAAGTCAAGGGAGTACGATTCCATACTCACAGTCACTGATCACAATCGCTCAAAAGCATCAATATTCATACCTTGCAAGGAAGAAATATCGGGCGAAGAAACGGCAGCCCTATACGCCAAACATGTAGTCGCACGATTTGGACTACCAACAAAGCTAATTAGCGATCGAGATCCCCGATTCGCGTCCAAATTCACAAGAGAACTATGTCGAATTCTGGGAATACAACAGAATATTTTGACTGCCTACCACCCACAGACAGACGGACAATCAGAACGAACTAACCAATGGCTGGAGCAATACCTCAGACTCTGGGCCAACAAAAGACAGAACAATTGGGCCGATCATCTTGCACTAGCTGAGTTCGCGCATAACAATTGGATTAACGAATCCACACGCGAAACCCCGTTTAGGTTGCTGATGGGATATCACCCACACACTAATTGGACGGATAAAAGATCACCCATACCACAGGTCACGGCCAGACTAGAACAACTAAAGGAGATAAGACACCAGGCACAAAATCAGATGCGCCAAGCGCAACAGTCATGGATCAAACATCGTGACACCCCCAAATATCAGATAGGAGACAGGGTATGGTTAGAGGGACGTCATCTACGAACCAACCAGCCAACCACGAAGCTTGCGCCCAGGAGACATGGACCGTTCAGGATTGTCCAGGTGATGTCTCCTGTCAACTACCGACTCGAACTTCCCACACAGTGGAGCATCCACGACGTTTTTCACACAGATCTTCTCACACCTTACAAAGAAACGCTGATGCACGGCGCAAACTATCAGCGCCCACCACCAGAATTGGTAGAAGACGTGGAAGAGTATGAGGTCGAAAAGGTGCTAGACTCAAGAAGACACGGACGAGGGCGCAAGCTCCAATATCTCATCAAATGGAAGGGCTATCCAGACTCGGACAATCAGTGGGTCCCGTGGGACGACGTCCACGCGGAGGCAGAGATAAGGAAGTTCAGGCAGTCCAACCCAGACACCGAGACTCACATAAAAGCGACAGCGGTTAGACGGACAAGGACATCAACCCCCACTACAATGGCATATGTCCCAAACACTCTTATCACCATTGACTTCCCTCCCGTCAACACCCTCACCACGTTGTAAGGCCAGACCGAGCGTTGTGCCTGAATACCTCTATTTTTCGTATTATGTCTGCCTCATTGCCCGAGTCCTCCCATGCCTTCCCTTGTTTCCTCTTTTAGGTAGCCTCTTTGTATTTAAGTATGCCTGTCTCAACAGAATGAGGAGTCGACTTTTTCCCCTTCTTATTGCACGAAGTTCTAAACCCTCGAAGAGACAAACAGCGGCAATGAGCTAGGTCTACGAAATAGGCAGCTCTAGTCGGTTTGCTCCCGAACATTTTCCTCTTTCTCTTCAAGATCAAATCTCGTCTCCCTTTCCCCTTGGCTGCTGACACCCCTCTGACACCTCTGCTTTACCCCACTGCTCTCGGCCGCACAATTCTCACGCACGCACTTTCGAGCACGTACAGCGGACTGCAGTAGGGTACTATATAAGGAAGCTATCGACTGTTGTAGTCGATAGCTTGGATTTCTTGTATCATTCTCAACTTGTTATCCAACATTGTGGTTTCCTCTCTCTCTCTCGCCTTTTGAGGCCGTGTGTCAAGCGACAAGACGATACTCCGCCTTCGTGCGTTGAGATGATACTCTGCCTTCGTGCTAGAGTCAAGGACTTCGCTGAGTCACCGCGTTCACCCCCTTTGCTGCCTAAGTCAGGCTCACGTGCTGTCCGCACGTAACACGATGGAAGACATTAGAGAAGTTATCTCTGCACATCACGACCCACCAATTCATGGACACCCAGGAATAGCCCGCACGACCCAGCTGTTAGAGCGACGCTACTGGTGGCCCACCATGAAACAAGACGTAGCAAACTATGTACAAGGTTGCGCCGAGTGTCAGCGACACAAGGTCAATACACACACAACGAAAGCGGTGTTGCAGTCAATATTCCTGACGCCAGAGGCAATGCCATTCGAGGTAGTATCGCTGGACTTTATTACCAAACTTCCCGCGTCGCGAGGGTTCGACTCCATACTCACAGTCACAGACCACGATTGTACCAAAGCCTCAATATTCATACCATGCAATGAAGAGATATCGGGAGAAGAAACTGCCATACTATACACAAAACATGTAGTCGCGCGCTTCGGCCTACCATCAAAAATCATCAGCGATCGAGACCCCCGGTTCGCATCAAAATTCACAAGGGAAATCTGCCACATTCTAGGGATCAAACAAAATATCTCGACAGCATACCACCCACGAACTGACGGACAATCTGAACGAACCAACCAATGGATAGAACAATACCTCAGGTTCTGGGTCAATGAGAGACAGAACAACTGGGCAGACCATCTAGCGATGGCCGAATTTGCCCACAACAATTGGACCAACGAATCCACGCGCAAGTCACCGTTTCAGCTGTTGATGGGATATCACCTGCACACTAATTGGACAGATATGGCGTCACCAATTCCGCACATCGTGACCAGACTGGAACAATTGAAAGAGATAAGACAACAAGCACAAGACCAAATGCAACGGGCGCAACAGTCATGGGTCAAACACCGTGATACGCCCAAATATCAGATAGGAGACAGGGTGTGGCTCGAGGGACGCCACTTACAGACCAATCAACCAACCACGAAGCTTGCGCCCAGAAGACATGGGCCTTTTAGGATTGTCCAGGTGATGTCTCCTGTCAACTATCGACTCAAGCTTCCCACGCAGTGGAGCATCCATGATGTTTTCCACACAGATCTTCTCACACCTTACAAAGAAACAACAACTCATGGTACAAACTATCAGCGCCCACCACCTGAGTTGATCGAAGGCGTGGAAGAATACGAGGTTGAAAAAGTACTAGACTCGAGAAGACACGGACGGGGGCGCAAACTCCAATACCTAATCAAGTGGAAAGGATATGCTGACTCGGACAATCAGTGGGTCCCATGGAACGACGTCCATGCGGAGGAAAAGATAAGGAATTTCAAACACGATAACCCACATGCAGAGGTACACTTAAAAGCAGCCTCGACAGAACGTTCCACAGTATCGCTCCCCCATACCATGGCACATGTCCCTCTCACCACTATCAACATTGACGACATCCCCAATGTCAACGCCCTCACCACCTATGACTCCACCAACAACGTGGATGACCCATTCTGCTCTGCCATCAAACATGTCAGAGCCATCGCAGAACAGGACCAAGAAGAACGAGAGCAACAAGAACAGGATCTGGCTGAGGCTCACGGGCGATTCCCCACACCCGCAAGCAGAAGAGTGGAGGAAGATGAGGGAGGACTACGGGTTGTTGAAGGAGGTGATGACCTCATGGCAGTTGGACCAGGTGACGAAGATGATGGCAATGGAGAGACGGATGAGGATACAGCGGCTGATGAGGCAAGTATCCTCCAGCCCTCCACCGCCTTCACGTCCACCACCGCTGTTGATCGATATGACAGCGACGAGTCCTCCGATGGATCGTACCATGACGCCCATGTCATCTGTACCCGATGTGACAACCCACAAAGTTACTGTCACTGTGCCCCGTTGCACATTCCCCCCTGAGCCAACGATGAAGAAGAAGAAGAAGACATTACCGAACAAGCCCTGGATGCTGAAGAACGATCACCGCCAGTTGCTGTCATTTATGGGCCGACAGCGGAGGCAGGATACGAGGCACAAGGGTTACCACCATACAGGGAGGCACGCGATCCCTCACCAGTTGCCATGCACCGAGCGGATGCGCCGAGGCGCCCTGTCCGTACCATATTGCCTACCCCCAGCGGCTTCGTCCTCAACAATGGGATGAACTGGGTACCTATGGTGATCGAACATGAGGGTCGACACATCCCCACCAGATACGTGCGGGTAAGGATGCTCGACAATCCAGAGGTTTTTGGGACGATGGGGCAGTATGCGCCGATATACCGAGGAGACATACACGCAGAGCCATGTCAGGACATGGGGCCCGCAGCTGAGTACACCTGTGAAGAACTGCAGTACCTCCGTGCTGACTTCCGGGGACGGTGACAGGTAGACGAAGCCCTGGCTTGGCTGGGAGATATATCCCTCGCGGCCAAGGTAAGGCGCTACCGCACGTCTCAGGAAGTCATCAAAGAGCTGGAGGCGGCGATCAAGAAGCTCAAAGATGACATCTTCGTGCACGTCGATCGCTCGCGACACTCAGCGAGACGGTTGGGAAGGGTGCATGCCCTCTTGAGGATATGAGACGAGCACGAGACAGATGTTGGACTCACTACAGTACCGAATTGGGTTGTGGAGCGAGGGCGCTCACCCTTGTGAAGGAGGTGATGTTACGATCCGGACTAAGATGATGGTAAGCGGGATGACAAGTCGCTCCCGAATACTTACCAAGACGAGACTGATGATTTGTGATCATTACTGTACGATGACTGATGATCTTACTGTACAATTACACAAGTGATTAGTAGTATTGGTAGTAGTGGTGGTCTCGCTGATGAA
The DNA here is from genome assembly GCA_015025155.1 of Lactarius quietus. NCBI lineage: Eukaryota > Fungi > Basidiomycota > Agaricomycetes > Russulales > Russulaceae > Lactarius > Lactarius quietus. Next base: position 24,116 of record WITN01000551.1, read on the forward strand.
GGCGGACCCCGACAAAGTCTTTATAAGGAAGCTATCGACTGGTGTAGTCGATAGCTTGGTTTTCTTGTAACATCTCGAATCTCTATTGTCTTGTGGTCTCTCAGCAGCGTTCGGAAGTCAACCACCCAAGATTAACAAGGAGCAGACTCCGCCTTCGCGCGTTGAGACAAGACTCAGCCTTCGTGCTTGAGTACTGCATATTGCTAAGTCATCACGTTCATCGCCACGTCGCCTAAGTCAGGCTCACGTGCACCTCACACGTAACAACTGCCCAATGTCTAAGACCAGAGTAGGCGTCTATGATAAGAGTGGGCTCGGCGTGGTTGGCAGTGTTGGACATCCCGATGTCGTGGATAATCTTGTAGGTTATCTCCCGCCATGTCGAGAAGGTGCATGGGGGAGAAAGCTCGAAGATTACGAACTGTGCTTGAAGTGTTGCTTGTGGAAGTGGTCATTCATGGACATCAATCTTCAGCTCATTAGCCTTGCTAAACGTTTGACATCTTTGGCAATGATACCATCTCCTGTCCCCAGTGTCGCACGTGTGTGACATTTCTGATGCCGTGTTCTGCAGTGATTGCCACCTTTCGTTTAAGACTGTCAGCTGAACACACTTTTCCTCTCGCTCCCGCGAGGCACGTTGGTTGATATCAGTGTAGAGTTGTTGCAACTCCGGAGAATAACTGTAATACCGCACAGCGAACGACGAATCTGTGGCCTTGTCAGAAAAAATGGACCCGTGGGAGGCCGCCTCATGTCGCTGCAGAATATACCTTTCAATGAGCTCTGCGCGTCGCAGGGAACCTGAACGATGAAGGAGTAGAGGATGGAGGAAGTCTCGAGGAATTTCTGGCGAATAAGACGCTAGGATGGGACATTGTCGGATGGCCAAAGTATCCAGCGCTTTCCAAAGATCCAGGATGGTCAATATCATGACGGAGTTATCCTCGGGATTGGTTCCGTAGATCTTCCTCGCGCTGGAGAAATACTGGTCGAGACAGGACGCGAGCACATCCGGAGGGTCATCTCCCGGTGGATATGAAGCGACCAAGCAATCCAGATGCCTCTCGACGGACAACTCAAAGTCTGCGAGGGCAATACGGTTGTCATTGGTAACGGCCTTTACGAGTCGGCCGTCGGAAAAGTGACGAAAGTCGACTGTATCAGCGAGACGCGGCTGGTGAGAGGGGTTAAACGATGTCGGAGAATAGCGGCGAGAGGTGGAAAGAAGGGCGTTCATGAGGTACGGGCGCGAGTTGTTCAAAGTGATTGTGGTGTCCCGGTCGAATTGCAGTCGTTTGGGGTCCCACGGCGGCGAAGTCGACTGACTCTTCTGAAAACTCGTCCATCGGGTTTGAAGGAGCTCCTCTGTCTTCTCAGCGGTGTCGTTTACAACTCGATAGACATGGTCCGAAACCGTGAAGCCCAGCTTTGAAAGACATCGTGCCATCTTGATTCTCATCAAATGGAGCATCTCGCTTGGGAAACCCCTTTGGACGCAGATTTGGAGGAGGTGGGCGTGGAAAAAAAGCATAAACGTCTTGTAAATGTCACCGTCCAAGGAAGTTTGGAGGGCCACCCTGATAACGAGCCATAAAGGCGACCGGCGCCAAGGCTTGTAAGCGTCTTTCCAGAGAACTTCATCCGCTATCCGTTTCGTGATACGATCTACAGAGGCCGGTTCACCAATGCCTCTGAGAATCCCGACTAAAAGCTCAGATATATATCGAGGGTGAGCGCTCTCGCGGACTTCGCGTACGGTAGATCCTGCCTTCGTCGTAGTCACAGCGGAATCCAACACATCGATATCCATTTGAATGAGGAAAGAGGCGAGTTCCGACAGAAAATAAGGGTCTTTGAAGACCTCAGAGGAGACCTGGACTGCAGGGCCGGGATAGGAGCAAATGAGCTTTCCGTTGGTAGACATGACTTTGCTGGCTTGCGGAGAGACTTCGAAGATTTCAAATCGAACATGATCGTTAAGCACACGAACAAGGATGGTGGCGTTCTGAGCTCGAACATGCATCACAAAGACATCTGAAAACAAGGGTAAACGGTCATGCGAAAGGCAAGTGGCAATTCAAGCCCACCTTTAACACTTAGACTCGATAAGATGCCTTTGAGATCCGCTTCTACCAGTGGGGCTCTCGCAGCCTGGTAGATAAATTCCATCATCTTTAGCATACGAGCCCCTACGAGCCCCTGAGAAGGAGATAGGTGCTGGTGGAATGCTGCCGCGGCGTGTCTGAGGATGTGGCACAATGTTACATTCGACTTGCGCTCGGCATCCTCCTCTGGAGCCTCTTGAGGAAGCTTCGGGGGAAGAAATACGTGCTCTACGACTGATATCAAAGAATTGGAATCAATATCCGTTAGAGAGAGAGACATGGGTAAGGGTGGTGAAGGAAAGATTGAAGGAACCCTTGTCGCTGGTCTTTGATATCTCCGGGGTAAGCGCCTTGCATAAATGAAAGGGCACGAATCGGGGACCATGCATACACACGACGCGTGGGCGCCAGATTTTCCCAGAGAATAGACGCGCCTTCCATGCCGATTGTTCCGTTGTATTCAAGCTTAATGCATCTCTGTCTGCCTTGTGAATAACAGACCAAAAGGGAAAGCTTTCCTGGTCATAGAAAAGAGAGGCCTCATTACGGACTACTAGGTGAGACGTCGCACCAGACGTGATGTCAATTCACACCCAGCCTGGTAGCATCTGAAAGAGGTTGAAGATTATGGGCGTCTCTTCGACGCCAGTCATTACCCCACCAAAAGGATGGAACTGAATCATAGATTAAGTTGTAAAGTGATCAGTAGATACAGTACTGGCGCGATGACCAGCTGCAAGAACGCAGTGCATACCGACGAGCATACTTTGAGTTGATTCCTATGTCCTATTGCACGCAGATTGTTAGGCACGAGCGAATGGGTGCGAAAGCCGGGATTAAGTTAGCTCTCCGGGAATCAGGAAATTACATCATCCGAGCCGAAGATCAACATCAACGCCGCCTCACACGAATGACTTAGTGATCCCGTCTTCCTGACAACACTATCCGCATAAGGATAAGGGCCCTTGCAGCCGGCGAAAATATATTTCCTGCTACGGAAAACTACACTTTACAGCTAACAACGAAACGATAGACCCGAATCACTCAGGCGCAACTCTGATTTTCGTTTAGTTTTGGAGCGGAGCAAACAAAGGTAACAATTAGCTGTGGGCCACGGAGTGTAGAAGGGCTTGTCGCATGACTTCAGTGGTGCCTGCATTCTTTCCTGTTCAGGCCAGTGCCGTAGCACGCGGCTCTTCATCACTGTCAAATGTATTCGTTTTTTGTGCTTGATTTTACCCGAATTATGGAGAGCAATGAAGAGCTGGCACTGGTACGAGCATAAAATGTATATGATTTACCGCAAGGACCCCCCACCCTCTAGTACATTGCCATGGCTAACAGCCAGAGTGACGACGACGACACTGCGAAAGCTGACTTGGAGTCTGGGCTCCATCAGCATTTCCCCCATGCTGGGTACTGGTTCGGGATGCTTCCAACGCATCCCCTCTATCGACATAATACTACTTCAAGTTTGGCAGTCAAATCGATTTGGATTTTCGAATGGTACTAGATCGTGAAATAAACAAATGTTACAGCTACATCCAACCCGTTTAACGGTTGAGGTCGACCTAATGCCAGTGGAGTGCGCACTACAGAGCCTGTGTCCTGTTTGAGTCTAAGGACCCAGTTTACTGTATGCTGGCTGATGTGTGTAGAACAAGCAATGTCACTGGACTTGAGATATCCTGACATGACCACGAGCTGTTCTTTGATAGCTTTGGGGATGTGTCATGTCATAATGATGTGGTGGGGATGGAAGGACTACAGAGTATAGCTATGATGAAACCCTGCTCTTTCACAATTTCACCGGGCAGACCATGCTGACACATTATTTGCTCCACTCCAAAACTAAACGAAAATCGGAGTTGCGCCTGAGTGATTCGGGTCTATCGTTTCGTTGTTAGCTGTAAGTAGAAATCCGTCTGTTCCTCTTACAATAGGAGCGGAGCCCACTCACAGGACACCCAGCGCAAAGCCCACGTAGCTTGGATCACGCATGTTGATTCTCCTTCAGTTCGCGTGATCCGGCGACATGCTGACCTCAGATAAGGTTAATAGACCCATCACCAGATCACCACCCTTGTATCACCGACTATAGGAGAAAAAGGGCATAAGAGAAAATATCGATGTTCAGGCAAGGGATTTAGAGCAGGCTTCCGAGGACACCAGGCAGTATCGACTCGGGAGTAGTAGAGACACGGGAATACCACCAATGGACACCAATGGATATATCGCATATTGGGACCAGGACAATTGAACGGTCAGAGTGAAGGGGTGAGAATACTGTGAGAATACAGGACATAACCCAAATAAATGAAATCCTCACTATGCTTGGTGCCAGTGATGAACCTGAGTGCTTGGTTCCACGCCCATACTGTCACGTTGACATCGTTTCGCTGCTGACATCAAAGGATGACGTGTGCTCCGGAGTTTTGGACTGCTTACTATTTGGTTATGACTACAATAGTAAGCACATATTAGTCATGGACACTTACGTGTCGCCGGTGTTGGGAATTACCGGTGTTTCAAGTATTAATAGAACGGACAATGACTCATTACTAGTATAGCTATACTAGGGTTTGGATTCCAGCTGCACTTTAAAGCCAGCGAGTAACTGTATATAAGTCTCTGTCTTCAGACCATAGCTCTTCAGCTTGGTCTTCTCGAATTATCACTTCTCTTCGTGTATACTAGTACCTCGGGTACTAAGTGATCGATACTCGCTTCTCATCCTTGTGGACATAGTCCCTTGTGATCATTTCTACATACCCAATATCTTTGCAGATTTGGTGTATCAATTGACGGCTATGTAGCCTCTTCTTGTCACGCTTCTACAAGTTGCCTAAGTCAGGCTAGTGTTAGGTGATAACACTACACATACAGTACCTAGCATAACGAACTCGGTGCGACTGTCATAATTCCGCCGACTAAATCACTCGGAGCACTTGTAGTAGTGATGCAGTGATGAGCAACAGACGCCCATATTCTCACGCCCAATTCTCACGCCCAAATCATTCAATTGACCTACAGTGCTGGACAGTCAAACTCAACAAATTTTGGTGACTTTTTTTTATGACTGCGAAAATGCCTGGAATCGACACAAAAAGGGTCAGAGATCATGTACTTACAACCCTGAGTGATGTTGTGTAGCGGTTCCATCACAAAAAGTAAATTATTAAATTGCATCTTCAAAAGTTGGCCACCCTCAAAATTTAGCGTGCGCCGCACAAAATTAGGCTTAATCGACTCATTTAGATTATCTGAATGTGATCCGAATGCTCCGTTGGCACCAAATGTACTGCTAAAAATGATACGGGCTGTGTAAATCCCGCGTTCGAGACATCACATGACCTTCTGACTCGCAAACCTATGGACCACCATCGGCGTCGTGGTCGTCCGCTGGGCAAAAAAAAGAAGACTAAAAACCAAAATGCGAATATTTGTGCATGCAGCCCTCACTCCCCAGACCCTGATCCAACAACACTCGCTAACGACCTGCTGGAAACAGAGTCAGACAGTGACTTTGGCAAGGATGACTGGGATCCACATGCCGGTACCAAACCATCACCACTTGATGGAGAAGCTTCAGACGAGCACTGGGATCCCGAAGATGATGTGGATGAAGTTGGGAGTGAGGCGTTCAATCTGCGCTTGGTGCAGATGCTTGCAGATCTTCAGGACAATGATCCACGCGATGACGAGTGGAAACCTGTGCACAAGCGGAAGAAAATGAGAACAAAGGCTGGTTAGTTCAGGATAGCACATTAAACTGAATTGTACTCACCTCGTAATGGGCCAAAGAAACCAGGAGAGCCCCTTCGTTTGGGCCTGATGTTGCTGCAAAGTCTGCACGGAGTCAGCGGCGCCCTGAACATAGGCTTGCATTGCAAAACCAATCAAAACTTACCGGCTTCGACTTCACCATGTCAAGGGGTCCACAGGGTGCAGAGAATGCATCCATTCGAGCCCCATTGCTGCCGCCATTGCCATCCTTGGTGTCAACCCCACCCCACCCCCAGTCACACCAACACCGACATCCCCTGCTGCAACACCCCGTGATGCCTCACCACCTCTGCTGTCACCAAGCCCCACTGCAACACACCGTAGTGATGAGGGAGAGTCCTCCTCTGAGACACCGCAGATCCAGTCCGCCCCAGCAAAGTCACCTTTGGCATTTTGCAACCAAGGCCATAAGTGTCGATGGCAAAACCTGAGTCCAGTGCGTACGGAGTCCGAGCCTGAGGAGTTTGGGGAGGAGGAAAGGGAAAGGGAAGACACCGAAGCCGACAATGAAGACGAGGTGGTGGCGACAGTGCTGCATGTCAGCAGCACAGTCGCAAGGCCAAACATTGATGTGAGATCCTGGAAGGACCTGCGAGAACAACTGAAGGACGACATCACCAACGCGCACAGGCAAAGGGCAAGACTCACCACAATAAATCAGTTGCTTCTCTTGCGCAACTTCACTACCCTTCGGATTAAGGGAATCGGAAGGATTGCAGCCAGCCAAGAGATCGCCTGGCAGTGGCATGAAGACGAGGGTGCCCACTTTGCACGCCGAGTTCGCATCCTTGCACGCCATTACCAAATACATGAGCAGCTTCCTGCTCAAAGTTGGGGAGGATACAGGGGATCCTTGATATTCAATGATGAACGCATTCAGAGTGCAGCCTTGGACTGGTTATCAAAACTGCCAACTGGAGAAGTCAGCCCAACACGATTTTGCAAGGCACTTACCGAGGAAATCCTCCCTTACTTGAACATTGGAAAAAACACTGTATCCGAGAGGACTGCACGACGTTGGCTTGTCAAGCTTGGCTGGAGGCGAACCTGATTGAAGAAAGGTGTCTATATGGATGGTCATGAGCAAAGTGATGTTGTCAAGTATCGGAACGAGATATTCTTACCGCTGATGGCCAAATACGAGAGGGGGATGGTGAAATGGACTGAAAATGAAGATGGCACATTCAAGCGTGTTGAGCCGCAGTTGCTGCCTGGGGAGAAGAGAATCATACCCCTATTCCAGGACGAGAGCTCGTTTCACGCAGGCGAATACAAGTCGAATGTTTGGTGAGTTTTCTTTGTCCTTGCACTGGAAGCATTGAGTCTGACTCCGTCTCTTGGGAAAGGCTGCGTGCGGGGGAACAAAAGCTTATGAAGAAGGGCCGTGGACGAATCATCCATGTGTCGGACTTCGTTGAAGAAGAAAATGGTCGGCTCGTTATCAAAGATCAAGATGATACGATAATCAAAGATGCGAGGTGCATCACTTATCCAGGTGCAAACGGCGACAGTTGGTGGGACTTGGCTCAACTGCTCAAGCAAATCAACAATGCGATCTCTATTTTCGAGGAGGCACATCCAGGTTGCTGTGCACTATTCATCTTTGACCAGTCTTCAGCACATGCTTCCCTCGGACCTGAAGCGTTGTGTGCATTTGACATGAACAAATCAAATGGTGGAAAGCAACAGAAACAAAAGGATACAATAATTCCAATGAGCAATCTTGAGCCACATTTTCGTGGGCTTCCCCAGAAGATGGAACTTGAAAATGGTGAACCAAAAGGACTGCAGCAAACCCTCGAGGAACGCGGCTTCAATGTTGCTGGGATGAGGGCAAAATGTTCCCCGGTTTGCCCAATTGAAAATGAACGCTGCTGCATGGCTCGTCTCCTCAGCAAGCAAGAAGACTTCCGGAATCAGGTCTCCCTCCTTGAGCAAACAATCACTGATCGCGGGCATCTCTGCATGTTCCTTCCCAAATTCCATTGTGAACTTAATCCGATTGAGATGGTGCGCCTTTTTCTTTCTCATGTGTGGTTTACTTCAATTCCAAGTCCCACAGTATTGGGGATGGTGCAAGGCAAGATACCGGGAAGTTTTTAAGGTAAAATTTGCAGATGCGAAGAAAAGTGCAGTGGAAACACTCAATGCATGCCCACCAGAGGTCATCCGGCGCTTCTTCAACCGGTCTTGGAGATTTATGGATGCATATCGGCTTGGATTGACGGGAAGGGCTGCAGAGTGGGCTGTCCGAAAGCAAAAATCTCATCGCAGGGTCGGGCCACGGGCAATGATGTCAGTTGATGCCGTGCTGAACTGAGGCTCACACTGGGCAGCTCGTCTCAGCCACCCAAATCTGGGACTAGGTGCTGAAATTTTGGGTCAAAAAAGTTGGCCACCCTTAAAAAGTCGTGGGAAAAACCCCAAAGTTCGTTTTTAGACTAATCTTGCTATTCTGAACACAATGGCGGCATCAAATTTTTACAAAAACTAATGTGGAAGCCATTACCAAATTTGTCGAGTTTGACTGTCCAGCACTGTAGTATGTATCGACATCTTACAACTACTAGTTCCAACGCGTCCCTCCTTCGTTCCGCCGCTCGCGCTCTGCACCCCACCTATTCAGCGCGCCAATTCTCCACCTCGACACTAGGACCCACCAAATCATCATTGTCCAGCCCCCCGTCCTACTTCGCGGCGCGGAGATCGTAGGGCTCGTGGCGTTCGTATACTTCGGCGGTTCTGCTTCGTCTTCTCCACGGCGCCCACTGCGAACTCACAAGCCAATGACCGGGCAATCCGCGCTAGACCGGGACGCTTCCTCGACCTGAAGCTGAAAGCAGTCGAGCCCTACAGCCACGATACCTCGCGCTTCGTCTTCGAGCTTTCGGATGGCTGTGCTGCGCTCTCACCCGTCCCGTCGCTCGTCGTCGTACTTGCTTCTGAAGGCGTAGACGCACCGTTCGACAAGAAGGGCAATCCTGTCGTCCGCCCGTAAACATCCATCTCATGCCCGGAGCACGAGGGCGGGCTCGTACACCCAACAACTCCGTCTTCGACCAGTCCTTACGTGTCCTGTTTATATGCAGTGGGCAATCGCTGATGACACTCTGTGGGATTCGAAGATGCGTACTTAGTATGTCATTGCCATCATAATACCGCAATCGCCGCTAATTCCCGAGCACTCACACAGAGGCCGCCATCATCGACGGCCTATCTGCGCTCGATCCTCTCTTCACACTATCCGTCCTAAACTCTGATACAAGCAGTGTCTGTCTTTGACAAGACATCCGCATCCCATGTTATCGCTGGCTATGTCAAGTCATCCTACCAGAACGATCCAGGTCTCACAGTCGTCGAAATTTTCTTGGCACTCTTCACCATTTACTACCCTTCAATCCCAGAGACAACAACGAACACTTCTTCCATTTTTTTGAAAAGGTTTGTTTCTCTATCTAATAATACACACCATCACACTAACCTGCATTCTAATAATCAACGATATGACAGACGATTGACGAGCATGTCGACGAATGGACTCCAGAGTCCCTAAGCGCCATACTCACTCTCGGAGGACAAACTGATCTCGCCTTGGTACCCGTCGTTTCTTCCACCAGGTTCTCGATCTTGCAAGCTATAACTTACGAGACTCGCTGGCAACGAAATTGTCAGAATTCGCCGACATCAGAGACCCTCCGAAGGTAGTATGGCGTCCGTAGCTGTGGCCCCCTAGGTTCCACGGTACTATTGGTGAGTCCTTTTGCTCCCAGATGTCCACATGAGACTTACTCGGCACTGACGCCTCAATTCCATACTCCCAAGGATTCTCGACAATACCTTGCGTGATATCTGATCTTTCAAAGCGTTGGGACGTCATCCAACCAGTGAATCAACGGCGCTATCCAAAAGGGCTGCAAATTTCTCGTTCCTCACTCCGCTAATTCGATGACAGTGACCTCAAAGGCGTCGAAAAGGAAAGACGAAAACGCCGCGGGTCTCTTACGAGACGATTCAATGTCACGAGGGGATCTTCGAGAAGGATAGCGCTGTAAGGCCAGCCCGAGCGTTGTGCCCGAATTCCTCTATTTTTCGTATTTTTGATCGCTCTTCTGCCTCGTTGCCCGAGTCCTCCCATGTCTTCCCTTGTTTCCTCTTTTAGGTAGTCTCTTTGTATTTAAGTACGTCTGTCTCGACGAAATGAGGAGCACCCCATGTTAGAGAATCCCCCAAGCTAGTATTCGAGTTTCCTCGTCCCGAGAGTCAGGCCGCCGAGGCACTTGAAGGACCAGTTTTCTGCACTTTACTGTAACCTCTTACCTCCCCCCTGCTGGAGTAGGATCACGCTCTGCCCACGAAATCTCACGCACGCACTTTCGAGCGTGTACAGCGCTATGGCCGATTTACCAAAAATTGTTAGTTCTGCGCGATAGAGACAGTATGGTAGCATTCTGTCCTCCATAGCCTCACGAATATGTAAGCTAGAAGCGCAAGCACAAATATCGCTTGATTCTCAGGCTATGAGAGAATCTTGTTTGGCACTTCAGTACAGTAGGCCGGACTGGAGCTGGTCTTCGGAGTCCTTTTTCTGTTCTGGCTGTTACCTTCGTCCCGGTTTTCCAGTTCACGCGAACTTCTTGAAGCCATAAATCATTTCCAGTACTAATACCAAAAACAGTCTTTCGAACCAGGAACTTGTACACTCTACAGTAACAGTGAACACGCGGCAACGCTTATGATTCGTTCTCGGTCCGAGGCTGGACCAACGACATAATATCCGACTCGCTCAAAGGACGAGCATCCAAAACTCGACCAAGGTGCGTCTTATCATACCCCATTCCTTTTCGTCGCAATCCCGTCAACTTCTTGAATGTAGCTATCACGCTGAAGGCGAGGGGCGAGCTCTCCCCGGTACGGTATTCCAGGCGAACAAACCCATCGACCTCGATCTCCTTCGCACCCGGATGTGCCATGCTTAGCGCGAAGAACACACACACCCTCTCGTAATCCTCTTTGCTGTCGAAATAGAGCTGGCCCGCAAACAGATTCAACTCCGTTCGGGTGTGTGCGGGGGATGTCCACGTTATTGCTGGCGACTCTGGTATGGTGTGGAACGTGAGGTCCGAAAAGGATCACATGGAGGCAGTGACTCTTGCTGCATAGATGTGCAACTGGACCTCGTCGCTCTTGCGTATGTAGGGGAGCAGCTCGTTCGCTTCATATGGGCTAATGACGATCGCAACGCTGTCATTCCCATCTCTGCTTGATACGACCCAGTTGACGGGGCGGAGATAGTCCGTCAAAGTTTTTCCGCTGCGGTATTTCGTTGTGTGTGTGGTTGCAAAATCTACCGTAGCGCGTAGAGATGGGGACCAATCTGTCGTCGAGTCCAAAGCCTTGTCAATCTCTGTAGGTGCGAGCAATGGAATGATGTGCGTCGAACGATAAGGGATGTTTCCGGTTCTAATGAAGGACTTGATGTCGTTGTGGAGGCTATGCGTTGCAGGTTTGACCTTTGGAGGGCGCTCAACCTGACGCTCCCGCTCAATCTCATGATTAACCTCGCGTTCCTGTTCTTCCGCCATCCTAACATCGGTCAACTGGGTTACTCCAAGCCATTCTAGCCGTTCACGGAGAGGTGGTACGTTGGTGATTTCCCGGTACAAGTCAGCGTCTTTTGCCTTCGTAGCCGGATCGTACATTTCTTCGAGAGTTCTTGACTCGGGCTGTAGCCAGGCGCTCTTCAAAATTGCTAGGTCGCTTGGGGAACTGTATTTTTGGTACGCAGAAAACCTTCTGCTGTGGTCGAGCCCTTGCTGCGCCCAGTGCGGAAGATTGCGAGTAATATCCTCGCAGGTCTCGTGCATGGCCCAACGAAGGATGTCGATCACGTGTATGCGATCTCCGGACTTCCGAACAGTTGGAATAAGGTCGCGAATGCGACGGTCCACTTCTCCTGGTGCGAAGAACATCACCGATTGCCCCTTACCTAGCTGACGCATCCGCATGCAACCTATATTCGCTTAGCCTAGTCCCTCTCACGTGCGTAACAACTCACCTTGTAGCAGCCGATCTTTAGTAACCTTCGGCCCCAGCGTGACTGCAGCGCGTGTCTCTCGAGGCAGCTTCAGATCAGTCCCTCGTGTATGTGCGTCATCGAGGTATACGATGCATTGGTCCAGCTGGCGATTAAAAGGAGAGGAGGTGAATGGTTCGATTGTTCCGTCCCGGGTGAGCACAGTGAGATGATCAGATTCGTTGAAAAAGATAGCCGCTGAGATATGTGGTTTGAGGGAGAGCCAGTGTCGCGCCAGGTCTTCATTCTGTAACTCCAGCATTTGTGCTCCAACGTCCAATAAGACTCGGATCTCGGATGTGTGTCCGACCAGTCGCCTCAGGAAACCCTCTGCGGATTCACGTTCGCCGTTGATACCATTAGTGCACTCGTAGTGATTATTTTCTGGCTGGAGAAGGTACTGCAAGACAAGCGCATTGGTGCTCAGTTGGGAGAGGGGATCTTCCTGGGTTATTGATGTCGGCAAGAGGTAGCGATTATCGTTCGTGCCGCTGAAGCCCGTTGTTACATTTGACTTGTCTTCTACCAGATCCCAGGCCGAAGTAGAAAGTTTGTGAGGGAACTCCTTGGCCGCACGAGGAAAGACGACTTGAGATAGATAGAAATCTATGACTCTTGTATTCCTTGAGAACAGCGGAACAAGGTGTTCGTCAACTTGAGTGACGTCATCCGTATTTACGCCATTGATCTGCCGCAGCGACTTGGGTATGTTCATATCTTTCCCAGATTCGACCCACAGGTCGTATTCCATATCAGGATTATCGAGCTTGGCGAGAATATCGAAGCACTGGAGCACTTGTTCCTTTGTCAAACCGCCATAATAATAGCTGAGGCAGGTCAGCGCGATTGCCACGTCCGGGTGACCAAACTCGGCTCTCAAGCTTGGCACATCCTGCGTTTATCGTTAGCTACTTTCCTTGGTTAGACGACTGCGCGGGCTTACCTTCGCACGATATGGTACGGCTAGTAACGTCCGACTTGGATCGAGTCCGTAATCGACTCTCCACCGGCGTTCCTTAAGCACGTAGCCAAGGATACCTTCGCCTTCAACCAGGAGGCCACGAAGTAAAAGGATTCCGCTCCATAATGTTGTACCGGCGCAGCGCGAGTAGATCGACTCACGAACTTTGAGAGAAACCTCCTTCTGGGTGATGAAGAGACGAGTAGCCTCGCGAATTGAGGGTGAGAGAACTGTCAATGAAAGCGTAGACAAAGCGCCGCCGAGAGCCTCCTCGGTAATGAGAGAAGATATCCATCGAGATACCTCGAGTCCGAGTATTCGCATCGTAGGGAATCCTTTCTGAGCCTGGTCGAGCTCGAACGTTTTCGGAAATTGGGCGTGCAATTGCGCAGCATGTTTTCGTAATAGGCCGAGCACCTGTTGCGTCGTGGACCAACGATTTGGGTGATCTTCAACAGGCATTTGCTCGCCCGCGGTGTAGACTAATTGATACCGAACGTGGAGGATCTCGTCGCTCTCGTCAAGGACATCGCGTGATACTTCGGCTAGCCATCTTTGTAGGTCTTCAAGTTGCTCGTACTCGTCTTGGGTAGTTAGGAGCGTATCAATGCACATCAGCTTCTGTGAGAGTAAATGTTCGGGTTGGACGACGAGAACACCGCCTTCGTCAACGCATTGTCGGTAGAGAGCGCTGATGCTTTGGACCACAGAGGCGCTCATTCGAAGATTTCGAGAGAAGGGGACATAGAATATGCATCGGTCGGTAAGGCCAGAAAGTCGGCCGAGTAGCAGTTGGAACATTTGGTTCGATAGCGGTTTGAGAGTCACGATTCTCGCGAGCTTGGAACCGTCGGCCAGGGTCGCGGCAACGAGAGGCACAATCACCGACGACTTCCCTTCTCCCATGTTAAGCTGAAATGACGCACTTCGCTGACATGTAGGAGATATCATCTCGTGTGCAATGGCTAGTTGAAGCGGACGCGCCAAAAAGTTCCCGTCGATCTAACGACGCTGCTCGTTAGTGTTTGTAAGTTTCACATATAAATTAACTTACCTGGATGAGGAGCCAGTCAGGAGAACAATTCGCGGTCACACCTTCGCAAATGGTTTCCGCTTCCCGGAGGAGTTCCTCGTTCCGCCTTCGCGAAGAAAGCGCGAGCAGACGTTGAGATTGTTGATATTTGAGGAAGGCAACCGCATAGAGGGTGATGGCATCTCTCCATTGGTCCGTCAACGTGCTGACGCGATCCCTGGACAGCTCTCGTAGGATGGATCGTGGCGTTATTCGAGGCCAAAGACCTGAGACGCTAATGACAGATTCTAGTTTCTGCGACGGCGCTAGAGCCTCTGAAATCCCGGAAAATATTGCGTCCTTCGTTTTCGAGCACCGGTCGCGATATTTGAGTAATTTCTCATGAGGAGGAACGCTACGCTGAACGTGGAGAGATGCTCCTTTCCCCAGCAAGTCATTGTAACTAGCGTTCAGGTCTTCTCCATAGAGCTGTAGGAACGACTCCCGAGAATGGCGGAGCTCCTGAATAAGGGAACTAAGACCATCTCCCACGGCTGGTGAGGGTATAATTTCAGTCGCTATCGTCTCAGTAGATGGCATCGAGAAGTCGGGCGGACGTCGTTCGGGAGTTGGTGGCTGCGGGAAGTTGGCACGGGACATCAGTACTTCTCGAAGTGAAGGAGACGATGCTTTTGGTGGTCTTGCGCTAAACGTAGGAGAAAACACGTAGGGTTCTTTAGGGGGAATATTGGTCTCGTAAGAGTTTAAGATGGGTTGTAGACAGTGAATATGAGCCCTGAAACTGATGTTCCGGGAAATCGAGTGCAGATATTCATCAACGTCTTTCCTGCAACCTTGTGCGTCGAACCAGCGATATGGAATATCATAGTATCTCGGGGGCCATTGTTCCACTATCGATTGAGCAGCCTCTCGGGTTTTGCGGTCGATTATCCTGGAGTATTCCTCCTTTCGTTCCGATTCTTCCTCCTTCGAGTCAGACTCTGTTGCTCGCACGTTCAAAGTTTTTGCTGGCGTTTGTTCAAAGGGAAGACGAAATTGACGTATCATGGTTTCCAAACGTGCGCGATCTGGGCTCGTTCCATCTGGAAGTTCGAAGTGAGGTTCTGGCGGAGGTGTAAGACGAAAGAATCTTGGGTCCATAGCAAAAATCAAAACAAGCGGAACGATCTCTACAAGATCGGAACTGCCGAAACTTGCTGCGGAAAGGCTGAACGCCAATTTGAACTTGGATTCTTGAGGACTTCGAGATAACGCCTCCTGACATACGTTGTATATGTTGAGCCAGTCCTCAGCTGCATCTAAAGTAAGCCAGGATCTACTATAGCGTGGTGAGATCTGCTTTTCGGACGGCCCGATTGATTTCCATGATTGCATTTGATCCCACAGTTTAAGCCATTTGCGAGGAAGGTAGGCTTTGGTGTTCCATACAGACCGTGACGTCCGGTAGGCAGCATGTTCAGCGCTTTCTCTATCAGCCACGTCCCCTAAATCGTATATGATGTCATCCGCCGGAACTGCAGAGGACGGATACCGTGAACTTTGCAGGTCGTGGGGATAGTACACCCTGTTACGAGAGGCAGCGCGATTCAGTAACGATTCCTGTCGAGGGGATACTTTAAAGACGACGGGTCTGTCATAGAGTGCCTCCAATGCATGTGCGTGATCGACAATCGAAACCACAGCCGGATGGAAGTCGTGATGTTGTGAGAGGACGGGGAGATCGTTCCATTCCACCGTGACCATCGATCGTAGATGTCGTGGATAATATTCTCTACTTGGCGTCAACTTGCTGATCAAGCTTAATAGCCTTGCGTCGTCTTTGTCTAGTCTTTGAAATGATAGAAACGCGGCGCTCTGCAGCATGTTGAGGGATTCTTCAGTCCCGGTATGACCGAGTAACGGATCGGGGAGGCAGTGGCTCGTAAGCGCATGCAAATAGCATTGGTAGAGCTTGCTACGCAGGCTCACGTTTCCAGTGAGGCGCCCCAGGTCGGTGTCGATAGTGTACTCGTGCCAGTGGACATGCCGCGCGGATCCCGTCGATATGGAAACCCTTGAGAAGTCGCCATCCAAACCGAACTCAATCCTCCCGTCTGGAATAATGACCCGTCGCGGCATCTCCGAAGACCCATTGCTTGGGGACAAGACAAGTTGATTTTGAAGTCCGAACATGGTTCCGGAACACTGAAATTTATCGATAACGTAGCCCGGCATGCTTCTGCACTCCAATTCTGATCTCTGATTGACGAAGAATATCAGGCGCAATCGATGGAGGGAAGCTTCTAGTGCTTGCTTTGTGCGCGTGATGATAATATGTTCCGGAGATTCCACCACCGAGAGTAAGCGGGATATCATTTGAAATGTGGCGGAACGAATATCGATCAGATATACTGGGGTAGTGCCATCGCCAAAAATCCTGCGGAATATAGCGCATGTATCATGTGTACGGACGTGGAGTCGCCAATTAGACGGATCTGGAGTCCAAAGGGAATCAACAGGGCGGAATTCAACTTCTCCGGTGCCAAGGTTGAGCCAGTGTATATAGTCATCTACAAAGGCCTTCGGAAAATCTTCAACGAATATCCCGCGTGGAACCAATTGTAAGAGCGGAGAGTCTCCTAGTCCCCGAGCTTTCACGGTTAGGTCTCCATCACTCAGCGAAAAGTATAACTTAAGTTCGCATTAGCCGCTGCTAACATCAACAATGACAATGACTCACCTTATACCCCGATACATTCGACCGGGTCATAAATTCCATGCCAGGGACTCGGTCGTCGTCAGCAGGAACTACGTCGAGAATCCGCTGCAAAGAGTACATAAACACGAGTGAAGAAGCATGAAACATAGTAATGACAACACTTACGGCTCCCAGGATGCTGGCGTACGTTGAATGTTTGACGAATTCTTGAGGCAGTCTTCCAAGGGGTTTCCCACCGATGAGTAATTTCCCGGACAATAGGTTATAATGGACCTCCCGTCCACCTCCTACGGTACAGAAGATCCACCGTGACTTGGGAGCGGGAAGTACGCTCCAATTCGAACAGATCTGCTGACGGAACTCCGGCCAAAGTCTCGTGACGCCGTTATTGAAGCCTGTTTGGTTCGACTGTACACCTTGGCTAAAAAATGGCTCAAGGTGATGAAGTAGCCGGCAATGGCGATTGAGAAGCCGGGCGAGAAAACCTGAGCAGTCGTCTTTAAGATTCGGTGGGGTGTTGTCATGAATGATCACTGCGCAATGCACAGCTATGTCGAAATCCAAGACGCTGGACAGTGTCTGGGGGACGTGCTTCGCGCAAACATCGTATGTGGAGAAACATGTCGCTGCCAAGGTACATAGTCGCTGACGTAATCTTATGCGCGACGCCTCGTCTTCGGTCTCGTCATGGTCTAGCTTCGAACCGAGCTCGATGATCCACTTATGTGCTACGCTCCGGGCCATCCGTAGCAACGCGAACGCTGTTTTTAAAATCCCGGGATCTTGAGTAGAAGAGATGAGGCGGCTGGTAAGAAGAGCTAGAGATAGTTGAACTAAATGACAGTGGGCGACGAAGAGTGGAGTCTGACATACCGATAGTCCTGATAGTGACTTCCTCTAGCCAGTTAGCTTCTATCCTTCCGAGAAGAGCCTCTAGTTCTTTTATGAGCGTCTTCCCAAAGCTGGGAATCTCAAGGTCGAGGTGCCATTCGCGTACACCGTCTGATAGCGGGCCAATTTGCCAGGCTGCCTGAGTAATCAGAGTATGCACCTCCTCGCGGCGAAATGAGAGCGAAGGTGATGACAGCTCCCTCGCTATGTTCAACCATTGTAGACGCGACCCGCTGCGCAACCCCGCAAACGCCAGGTATTCATGAAGGCTCAGCTCCGGGGGGCAGTCAGCCTGAGCGGCGATTGCTTCATTCGAAGTGTGGTGCGTTCCAGCAACGAACGAGTGGATTTCGCCGTATGGAGACGACACGGGGATAGGAGGTGTGCAGGTACTTGTGACGGTAGATCCAAGGAAAGACCGCGCTGCCCACGAGTTGCCAGTCTGGTCATACAATTCGAAGGATAGTCCGTTGTTGACTAAAACGTCGGATTCATCGGCGGGAATCCGAACACTCTTGTAATGGCTCTGATCGGAGAACGATTTTGTGGTGGACGCGATCGTGATTCGGTGGTATTTATGGTTCACTGCCCAATATCTTAGACCAGAGTAGGCGTCCAGGAGGAGCTTGGGGTTGGCTTTGTCAGCAGCGTTGGGCATCCCGATGTCGTAGAGAACCTGGTAGGTTATCCCCCGCCATGTGGAAAACGCACGTGGTGGAGAAAGCTCGAAGACCACGGAGTGTGCTTGAAGTTCGTCCTGCGGGAGTGGCCATTCATGGACGCGGATCTCCAGCTCATCAGCTTCCCTGTTCACTTGACATTTGCTACAACGCCATCTTCTCTTCCAGCAGTAGTCATCGTGCTCCATACGTGATGCCTCGGCCTTCAGCGATTTTTGTTTCTTGTTCAAGAGTCTCAGCTCCTTACACTTCTCCTCTCGCTCCTCCGAGGCACGTTGGTTGATATCGGCGTAAATTTGTTGCAACTCCGGGGAATCCTGGTAATACTGCAAAGCGAACGACAATTCAGTAGCACCGTCGGAGAATATGGACGGCGTCGCGTTGGAGGCCTTCTCATGTCGCTGCAAAATATACTCTTCAATGAGCTTGGCGCGTCGCAGGGAACCGGAGCGATGAAGGAGTAGAGGATGAAGGAAATCTCCACGAATTTCCGGAGAATAATACTCCATGAGGGGACATCGTCGGAGAGCCAAAGTATCCAGGGCTTTCCAAAGATCCAGGATGGTCAAAATCATGACGGAGTTATCCTCGGGATCGGCTCCGTAGATCTTCCTCGCGCTGGAGAAATACTGGTCGACACAAGACGCAATTATATCCACAGAGTCATCGTCCTGAGGGCACGAATCGACCCAAGAATCCAGATGCCTCTCGACGGACAACTCAAAGTCTGCGAGAGCAATGCGGTTGTCATTGGTAACAGCATTTATGAGTCGGCCGTCGGAAAAGTGACTAAAGTCGACTGTATCAACGAGACGTGGCCGGTGAGAGGGGCTAAACGATGTCGGCGGGTGGCTGTGAGATGTAGGGCGAAGTGCGTTTATGAGGTACGGGCGCGAGTTGTTCAAAGTGATTGCGGTATCGCTGTCGAAGTGGAGCCGTTTCGGGTCCCACGGCGGCGAAGTCGACTGACTCTTCTGAAAACGCGTCCATCGGGTTTGAAGGAGCCCCTCTGTCTTCTTAGCGGTGTCGTTCACAACTCGATAGATATGGTCCGAAACCGTGGAGCCCAGCTTTGAAAGGCGTCGTGCCATCTTGATCCTCATCAAGTGAAGCGTCTCGCTTGGAAATTCTCTTTCGATGCAGATTTGGAGGAGGTGGGCGTGGAAAAAAAGCATGAATGTCTTGTACATGTCACCGTCCAGGGAAGTTTGGAGGGCCACCCTGATAACGAGCCATAAAGGCGACCGGCGCCAAGGCTTGTAAGCGCTACTCCAAAGAACTTCATCCGCTATCCGTTTCGTGATACGATCTACAGAAGCCGGTTGTCCAATGCCTCTGAGAATCCCGACTAAGAGTTCAGTTATATATCGAGGGTGAACGCTCTCGCGGACTTCGCGGACAGTAGATCCCGCCTTCCTCGTAGTCGCAGCGGAATCCAAGACATCGATATCCATTTGAATGAGGAAGGAGGCAAGTTCCGGAAGAAAATAAGGGTCTGTGAAGACCTCACGGGAGACCTGGACTGCAGGGCCGGGATATGAGCAAAGGAGCTTTCCGTCGGTGGACATGACTTTGCTGGCTTGCGGAGAGACTTCGAAGATTTCGAATCGAACATGATCGTTAAGCATGCGAACGAGGACGGCTGCATTCTGGGCTCGAACATGCATTACAAAGACATCTGAAAACGAGGGTAAACAGTCGAGCGACAGGCAAGTGGTGATTCAATCGCACCTCCATCTTTAAGTGTTGATAAGTCGCGTTCGAGTTCCTCTTCTACCAGCGGGGCGCTCGCAGCTCGGTCAATAAATGCCATCATCTTCAGCATACGGGCCCATACGAGCTCCTGTGAGGGAGATAGGTACTGGAGGAATGCTGTCGCAGCGTGTATGAGGATGTGGCACAATACAACATTCGATTCGCGCTCAGCATCCTCTCCTGGAGACTCTTGAGGAAGCTTCGGGGGAAGAAATACGTGCTCGACAACCGAGAGCAAAACATCGGAATCAATATCAGTTGGCAATAGAGACATGGGGAAGGGTGGTGAAGGAAATATTGGAGGAACCTCGTCGCTAGTCATTAATACCGCCACCGTAAGCGCCTTGCATAAATAAAGGGACACGAATCGGGAACCATACATACTCACGACAAGTGGGCGCCAGAATTGTCCTGAGAATGGATATTTGGGAAATAATTCGCCAACCCTGAGGATCTTGAATTGACAGGCCTCCAAAACCGATTGTTGGTCTTGTCTGCCGCATTTCTATGTTTAATAACCCATATCGCCAGGTCGTGACAGCGAGGTATGATGCACCATTGTCGGCCTTGTAAATAACAGACCAAAAGGGGAAGCTTTCCTTGTCTCAGACAAAGACGCCTTATTATGGACTACTAGAGACGTCGTGGGGCCAGGCGTGATGTCGAATTCACATGCACTCTGGTGCTTCTGAAGGCAAGTGCGAAGATTACGGACGTCTCATCCGACTCCAGTCGTTACCCCTCCAACGGGATAGGACCGAAACCTTTAGGATCCTGTTATAAGGTGATCAGTAGATAAGGTACCAGCCAGACCAGCGCCAAGGAGGCGGTGCAAACGGCAGTGCACACTGTAAGTGGATTCTTGATGTCTATTTCCCGTCACAAACGAATGGGCGCAAAGGTCGGGTGTTAGCTTTCTGGGAATCAGAGAAATTACATAGAGTCCTAGCTGAAGATCAAGGTCACCACGAACGAATAGGGTTCCTCAGTTTCTTCTTCTTGACAGCTGTCTGCATAAGCCCGAGTCAGGGGTAAGATCGAACCCAGGCCGACGTAAACATATTTCCTTTCACGGAAAACTGTACTGCGAACAGAAATCAGTCTTTCCTGTTGGTTGAACGGAGCCCACTCACGGGACACCCAACGTAAAGCCCGCGTAGCCCGGAACTCGCATGTTGGTTTCCTTCAGTTTGCGGAATCCTACGATTCGCGTGCGTGCTGAGGACTTCAGATAAAGTTTATCATTGTACCACCGACGACGGGGTGGTTGTGCAAAGAAACGCCCAGAAAACCTTGCAGAAAATGTCGATATTCAAGCATGGAATTAAGACGAAAGGGGGATTCCAAGGACACTAGGCAGTATCTACCCTCGAGTGCTCTCGAGGACAGCACACACAAGGGAATATCAATGGGCGTCAATGGAGAAATCGTGCATCGGACCCATGGAATCCTGAGCACAAGTACTTTGGTACCACGGTACGACACTCGTGTTGACAACAGCGTTTGGCAGTACTATACACCGGTTCCCCGTTCTGCGAGAGCGGGAGCTTTCCACCGCGTGACACTATTGGCGCTGACTGGCACGCGTTCATTCGGAGGTGGCACAAAAAAGTAACTTCGAGGACGAATGAGGGTCGCGATAAAAGAAAAGTAGTGCCTAGAAGAGATAAATGGCCTAACGAGGGATGATTAGTTATTACTGAAAAACAAAATGAGATGACAACAAACACGTAGAACTGTATGAGCCTATCGGTAATGTTCAGACAATGCTCTTGGGAAAAGGAAGAGCGCAGCGAAAAGATCAAGTTACCAAGAGGTCTTTACAAGCCTGAGCCTGGATTGACAAGACACTTCAAGACGCCGAAGCAGTCAAGGGAGCAATGCTGTGAAAGAGACCGCGGGCCGAATAGGCAGCCATTCTAAACTGACCTTCGGTACAGCAAGGGAGTCTTCTCTTTATGAAAAGCTGACGTACTTGTTGAAAGTGCAGAGCATCGTCGTTTCTCGTCATTTCGCACGACCACTATCGGTCTTTTCTTACTGTCAGATGCGACATTCACGATGGGGATTGACAATGGCAGAATTGGGAAAATGCGACTGCTGTGACTTCAAGTTGGTACCAAGTACTAGTTTTGTTGCGCGCCGAAATACAGCTAGGCTGGTTGGTCCAATTCCTCGTAGTCGCTCATAACATAACGCGGGTGTCATAATTTTGCTGACCAAATGACTCAGCAGAGCGCTTACGGCGCTGAGCAACTTCCATAAGTTACGGTAACAAGCAGTTGAGCACCAGTTGAGCTCACTCTTACGCTCATCCTCTCACACCCAAATCACTCACCTATCTACAACTCACTACTACTCCCAAAATGTCCCTCCTTCGTTCCGCTACTCGCGCACTGCGCCCCATCACTTCAGCGCGCCAATTCTCCACCTCGACGCCAGGTCCCGCCAAGTCGTCCTCGTCCAACATCCCGCTCTACTTCGGTGGCGCGGGTCTCGTAGGACTCGCGACATACGTTTACCTCGGTGGCTCAGTCGCGTCCCTCTCCACATCCTCCAAGGTGCCCACTACGAAGCCAAAGCCCGAGAAATCCGCGCTGGACCCAGAGCGTTTCCTTGACCTGAAGCTGAAGGCAGTCGAGCCATACAACCACAATACCTCGCGTTTCGTCTTCGAGCTTCCAGATGGCGGCGCGGCTCTCTCGCCCGTAACGTCGCTCGTCGTCGTGCGTGCTTCTGAAGGCGCGGAGGGTGCGCCTCTCGATAAGAAGGGCAACCCCGTCGTCCGCCCGTATACGCCTATCTCTCCCCCAGAGCACGAAGGCGAGCTCGTTCTCCTCATCAAGAAATACGAGAGCGGCGTATTCAGCAAGTACGTGCACGAACGTCTCAAGCCAGGTGCCACGCTCTCTATCAAAGGTCCCATCCTCAAGTTCCCTTACAAAGGTGCGCGTCTCTCTCTCACCCATCTGACCAAAATTCATCTGTCATTGATAATAGAGAATGAATTCGAGCACGTAGCGCTGATCGGTGGCGGCTCCGGTATCACCCCGCTCTACCAACTGCTCGACCACGCACTGGCGGACCCCACGAACCGCACGCGCTTCACGCTGCTCTACGCAAATGTCTCCGAGAATGATATCCTCCTGCGCGAGGAGCTCAGTGCGCTTGAACGCGCACACCCGAATACCCTACGCATCGTACACACGCTCGACAAACCCCCGCAAGGCTGGGCAGGCCCGTCTGGCTACGTCAGCCGCGATCTCATCAAGGCGCATGTCCCGCCAGCTGAGCTCGGCGATAAGGTCAAGGTGTTTGTCTGTGGTGCGTCTCTTGTGTATTTGCTCCGGTCCTACGTACTGACGAATGGCTGTCTCTCTGTGTGCGCACAGGGCCTCCGGGGCAGGTCTTGGCTGTCGCGGGTAAAAAGGAAGGCATGAAGCAGGGCGCGATTGGCGGGATCCTCAAGGAGTTGGGATACAGCGAAGATCAAGTGTTCAAATTCTAGATATAGAGATAGACCTAGACTGGTTCAACCCCGTTACCCACCCAAAACGACACTGCAATTTCTACGGAGATAAATGCGCATTTATATCGTTATATAGTACGCTTTCCCTTCGGGCGGGTGTCTGGTTCTTCTTCAGATACTCACGTGATTCAGTCAACCTGAGCAGTTTTGGCCCCCAAATCGGATGTCAGCGTCAATCACGAGCTGCTATCTTTCTTCACACACCCTCAGCGTCCTTCCTTCTCTTCCACCGGGTTTATCGCCGAAAAAGAAAATTCAAGTGAATGGCAGCGCCACGCAACAACTCCGTGAACGACCGCCTTGTGCCCAATAACTTCGACATAAAAAGACAATTTTATTCGTGGCACATTGTCTGTGGTATGTCTATTCCTACGGGTCGCACAATATCGGGGGTGGGACTCAGTACTGCCATGAGTCACGGCCTCTGAGTAGGGCGCATGTGACGTGTACTAATACTGTATCAGACCACTTGCCTGGGTTCGCTGACATCCAAGGCGCCGTATTACGAGTATGCCAGCGCATCTAGGCCTCATGTCGTACTTCCTGCCTTGCGCGTCAAAGAGATGAACGCGGGACTCAGCAAGGGAGCGCCGGATAAGATAAGATAAGAATGTTGTCAGGATTATGACGTTGTTTGGCCTCGCATTGCTCTATACGGACAAGGCCAACGGTGGTGCAACCGTGTAATCATACCTGTTCCGCATTTACCCGAATAACACACAAGATGCTCCAGCTGCCCAGTTTGTGTATACAGTCCGTGCAATCGCATCAACCTGTATATCGCGATCAAGTTCCCTAACAAAGGTAATAAAAAATAATTTTTTCTTCGATCTGTACAAAACGTGGGGGAAGTCGCGCAACCACGGGTCCATAACACGTCACTTTTAAAGTTGCTTCTTGCCTGTCTTCGAGAAAAAAAATTGGTGTTGATACATGCCACTTACATCCTTCCCCTCTTCGTGCGTGTATTTTTGGGGTTTCGCTTCTACTTCTGGAGCAGAACAGGCCACGTCTTACCCGCAGCGAGACCCTTTTCACCAGCGTATGACGAGTTGCCAGCGAGTTCCTCCCTGAGATAGAAGAGGTGCAACGCGTTCAGAGAAACGGAAAATCATGTAGAAAGGGGAAAGACGCACTCGATACGGAGAAGCGCATTGTATTTCGCAACACGCTCGCTGCGTGCAGGTGCACCCGTCTTGATCTGGCCAGTACCGAGGGCGACGACCAAATCCGCGATGGCTGTGTTCTCTGTCTCGCCGGAGCGGTGGGAGACCATGACCCCCAGCCGTCGGACTGTGAGAGCTGCGCACTTTAGAAAGGCCCGTGTTAGCGGCCATGGGCGTAACTCATCTCCTATTCCATGTGAAAAGTACTCACGCCTGGATGGACTCCGAGATCGTGCCGATTTGGTTGACCTTGAGCAGGAGACCGTTGCACGCCTTCTTCTCGATGGCAGTCTTGATGCGCAGCGGGTTCGTCACTGTCAGATCATCGCCGACGATCTGGATTCCACAGTTGGCGGTAAAGTGCGACCAAGCCTCCCAGTCGTCCTGGTCAAAGGGATCCTCGATCGAAACGATGGGGTACTTTTTGGCGTAGCCGATATATAAATCGGCGAGCTGTGTACCCGTGATCCATTGGGTCGGGTCCGAGTTCGGGTTCTTGAAGTCGAGATCGTACTTTCCATCCTTGTAGAACTCGGATGAGGCGACGTCGAGAGCGATTTTGATCTTTCCTTCGTATCCAGCCTTCTTGATCGCCTCCGTTAGCAGCTCTAGTGACTCTTCGGCACCTGAAACGTTGGGGGCGAAGCCTCCCTCATCGCCCACGTTGACAGCTAGATAAGCGGGCATGAAAAAAATGCGAAGACAGCGAATACATGCGCGCATGCTACACACCATCGATGCCGTACTTCGCACTGATAACCTTCTTCAGGGTGTGGTAAGTCTCTGTACCGATTTTGAGTGCCTCTTTGAAGTCCGATGCGCCAGTGGGAAGGAGCATGAACTCCTGGAAGGCGAGTTTGTTGCCAGCGTGTGAGCCACCATTGATAACGTTGAATGCGGGTGTCGGGAGCACGTATGGGGGCTTAACGCCAGCGAGCTCCGCGAGGTGCTGGTATAGGGGTACACCCTTTTCTGCTGCTGCAGCTTCCGCAACTGCGATAGAGACACCGAGGATGGCGTTAGCGCCGAGCTTGCCCTTGTTGGGGGTACCGTCGAGCTTGATCAAGAAGTCGTCGATCTCCTTTTGCTGCGTGACCTTGAGGCCAGACCCGATCAGCGCGGGCGCGATGGTGTCGTTGACATTAGCAACGGCTTTTGAGACACCTTTGATCGATGTAAGCCGCGAACGTAGTACGAGTAGCAATATATGCGCGTACCCTTTCCAAGATAGGCACTCTTGTCACCATCGCGGAGTTCGACGGCTTCGTGCACACCGGTGGATGCGCCAGATGGTACAGCGGCACGGAAGCGACCTATATGCGCCATTACACGCCGAATCGCGACGCAAGAGGTGACAACGACATACCCTTTTCGGTGTAGAGGTCGACCTCTACGGTCGGGTTACCGCGAGAGTCAAAGATCTGTGATCAAGGTCAGTGACAAGAGACAGTAGGACAAATATTGAGAGGCCGCTACTTTCCTGGCGAGCGTGAATCTTAGTGATAGACATGTCGATGGATGGGGTGAAGGTGAGAGAAGAAAAACCACTGATGTGGTGGAGTATTTACGCGGCCGAATGGCGGATCACTGAGGGGGTTTGTACTCTCTCACGCTGATTATCTCAACGTCGCCCACCAATCGGGATCTCCCCAATTTTCACGAGCTGACCGTGCGAACGGCAGGACAATGTCCAGGCTTTTTCGCGACCTGTCGCGACCTCTCCCTCTTCCTCTCGATCCGTGCTCCGCACCATCTGAGCTGCTGAACATGTACAAGGTGAGAAAACGACAGAAATAGCGAACCGGATGATTTACCTACATAGCTTATCGGATGAATCCCCTAAAGATTGCTTCTTGAACACTTCGACCTTATTGACCTCAGACAGACTTCTGTTCTTCTCAGTAACTCTCAATCTTCGATTCTGGTTATTTCTATCTGTAGTTCTCACAGCGCGAACTGGGATGAATCTAGCCTTTCTCTAGATTGCACTTTTGAGGGTGGTGGCGACCGTGCGAGACTCGAGACTATTGAGGGTGCTTTATCTGGTTTTCCCAATTTGTCTTCATTCGGCGCTTTCTTAGGGATCCTGTTCTGGCACCCTGGCTGGACTCAAATATGGGGCCTAGGCAGGTCTGATTCCTTCGTGGACCTGTGTGCTCATAATTTGATCGCACTGTGTAAGCGTGTCCCACTTTTGTTTTACCAATTATGGTTAGCTGTTTGGTCGTAGAACCAAAGCCGGCTTAAATCGCTAGACGTAGATTGGATAACTTGAAGATGCTTCCGAATGAAAAGCTATGACTTCAGGCAAGCGATCGATAGAGGTAACCATCATTTATTGCGAGTGCGATTCTTACTGCAGAAAGGATAGAACCAGTCGCGGAAGCAACTCTGTGAGGATGTGCCTTTTCTTCGTCTGAGCTGACCAGGGATAGTAAGTATCACATTTATAAGAAACGCGTAACGCCCGTCGATGAGCGGACCCGGACTATACGTTTCGTACTCGGCGGAGCGCAGCCTCCCAAGGTCATCGTGCAGATACTACCTAGCTAGCGATATTCAGGGTAGCAATGCAATAGACGAAAATGAAGGTGCGGGAAAGAATACACTAAACCAAGCACCTCGATGACAACGCTCAACGTTTCCTCTTCTTCTCTCGGCCTCGACTTCCGTTCTTCCCTTGCAATGACTTGAGCAACGCAGCTTTTGTCCGGTTTTTGTTCTTAACGTTGGTGCTTGTGTAAAAGTTTTCTGCCTTTTTCTAGATCGAGAGCGTGAATATTTGATTGTACCTCGTCAGTAGTTTATCAGATACCTTATTTGTTGTCATCCGAGGTCCCTTCTCTTTCTTCGCGGGCTCCTCAGATTCGTCGCCCGACCGTTCTCCCGTAGCTGGTAAACGGGTCAGCTAACAAGCAGCCAGAGACAGAGTTCTGCTCACCTTCACCTTCTTCGGGAAGGAAGGTTATCCCGGACCATGCCTCCTCTTCTTCCCCCTCTTCATATCCTCTGGGACTTGCTGTCTCCGCCAATACATCCTGACCGGCTTCCGCAAACACATCACCCCAAGCTAACGGAGTTTCCATCTTCGCTTCAGCCTCGTCGCCATCAGCAGAATCAGCCCCATCGTCTTCCCCGTCCTCGCTCTCGCCCTCCAGATCAATCATTTCGAGTGGGCGAACGTCTTCCCCCACGAAGGTATTCTTCTGCATGATCGAGCCCAAGTTCTGCTTGACACCCGGTACGCGTACTTCCTCCCCTTTTTCGCCACCCTTGACCTTCGATGCCCGCGCTCGCTCCTTCTCCTCACGCTCGTTGAGATCCGAGGGCCGTTCTGGCGGCGTGATGAAATAGGGTATGCGCCCGCGCACCCAGTCACTCAAAACTATCTTGGCGGCACCCTCTATGTCCGGTTCACCGCCTTTAAGTAGCCGACCCTTTGAGCGCGCTAGCGCGTCGAGGAAGTCGTCTGCAGTCCAAGGTCCAGCCTCTGGCGGAGTGAGTCCGTAAGTGCGCGTGAGGTAGAGCGGCTTGATACGCGCGAGGAGCTCTGGGACGTGCTCGGAAGGCGTCGAGAGCGCCTCTACGCGCAGGACACCTTTCAGAACTGTCGCTGTCTGCGAATCTTGCGCAGATGTTGGGACAATTCCAGGACAGTCAATGAGGTAGATGCGTCGCGTTAACGTGATATATTGCCAGACCTACGGATCCAATCTCGCATCACTACCATATAATCGAAACGGTTTACACGAGTACGGACCTTTGTTTCACCAGGAACGGGCGCGACGCGACACACCTTGCCGCTCTTCAGCGTGTTGATGACGCTGCTCTTCCCAACGTTCGGATACCCGATGAACCCAACCGAGATTTGCTTCTTGTCCGAATGTAACCGTGAGAACTGACGCAGCAGCTGGATGAGGGAGCCCTTGCCAAATGAATGGTTCGGTGATGCATGGAAGGCGATTGTCGGGTATCGTGGGGTCAAGTGCTGTATGTACCGAGCCTGTTTACGCGTCAGGCTTGCTCCGCGCGGAAAGAAGTCAGGACACAAGGTCGCTTACCGTGACCCAGTTCGGTACAAGATCGCACTTGTTAATCACAAGCACAACCTGCTTGTGTGCCTTTTCTTTCCGTATATATTCGAGTACGCTCTCGCACAGAGTTCCGAGTGGATCTCGCGCATCCAGAATATGCAGCAGAACGTCTGAAGAGTCGATGACTTTATACAGCTCCCCATAGATTCGTCGTGACGTGCCCTTTGCGTATATCGGTTCGATATAATCCGCGTGGGTCTGCTCCATCGCAGCGGGAGCGGATAGCTCCGCAAGTTCTGCAGTCGCCTTGGCTTGAGCGGCTTCCTCGGCAGCGGCTGCACCGGACTTTCCAAGTTCTTCGAATGTGCCAGCGTCGATGCGTGGGCGCTTGCGAAGGGCTTTAGGGCCAAAGGTCTCCGCGAAAGGTTCTGTCTCGACTATATGCGAGCGCTGTGCTTGCTTTATTCAGAGAATACGAAATGGGAGGTGCATGGATAGTGCGGACCTTGCGCAGATTTGGATTCGCAGCATCGTTGAGAAGCTGCATGGGTAGTTTATTGCGCCGTAGAAGCACTGAGTACGGGTCGTGCTGCTTCGCCTGCAAGCTCGTGCGGAAATGATCGAGCGCTGTCTGTGATATCACTCTAGTGTTGCCTACGCAAAGGTCACACCAACATCATAAGCAAGGTCACCAGTAAATTTGGGAGGGGCGCACCAAACCACCGCCGATCTGGCTGCACTCTCCCCATTGTGGTCTCATCCTCCCCCTTCTGAAATGCCGCCGCCTCGATGATTTTCCCATCCCGATCGCGCACGGCCTTTCCGCCAGTGAGCATCTTGAGGCGCTTGACCTGCTTGGCATCGCGGTAGAAATTCTCGCCTTGGATTTTTGTCGTGACTCTTGAGAAGTAGAAGAGCGGGTTTTTGAGCCCGACTGCAGTTTTTTTGTTGGCGCCATAAAGGTCGACGAGAACAACGGTCGACGAACTGGTTATGTAGTAACTGATAACTGCCTAGTAGCTCGGCAGCGAAACGCAGGGAAAACGAAAATGAAAAAAAGACTTGGGGTGCGCATCATACATATATAGTATGTTTTTCTCACGTTCAGATCGGTCTTTTCACTCATTTCACGATTGATATATGTCCTTCATCATGAAAGTCTGAAGTCTAGACTCGCTTCCTCACAAGACTGAACAATCTGGGTCGGACAATTTCTCGGCCCTGCTGTAAAGAAACCAACCAATATTGCCCGTGCCAGTGCTAACGACACGTAGTAGACTCTTTTAGCCTTACTGCGATGTTTACCATATAACGCCAGAAATTACCCTCGCTTTTGGCTACAGTTGGTCACTATCTTTCCGCTTAAGGTTGGACGTGCGTTTCATACAAACTAGTTGTTGATGCCTTACCTTGCTTACTTCAATTGGTCACAGGAGACTCGCGTTCTCTACCAACGCACCTGTTTGTACCCCAGATGCATATGCCACAGAAAATATGGAAGTTCTCTACCACATTCCTGGTTGAAAACCCGCTCTACAGTACCTAGCGGCAGTTTTATATCTCCAACATCTTGTTGGCTAGGGACTATCATGTGGCAATGCACTTATCTGAATACTGCGTGGCGGGATATACCTCTGCGTCACGGAATTCTGTGTGTTACAGGTCTAGTCATAGGATGCACAACTAGCAGTCTCAAACTGGCGGCTTCGCACGTCAGTGAGACGTCACTAAGTAGTCACTAACACGAGCCTATGGGCCAAACAGGCAGGAAATGAGAGCCTCCGAGTTCTAGATCTCGAAAGAGGCCCTTTGCATGCTCAAGGCGACTTCCGAATTTCTAAACGGGCTGGTCTATCATGTACCCTCTCAGAGCTCAGACTAGCCACAACCTCGTGATTCTTTTCTCGTCTGGGGCTTGGTCTGAAACGAGACGGCTGATCTATATGGGCTGACAACACTTGCCACGCGCTAGCTGACTAGTATATGTCTAACCTCTGTAATGTCACAAATAGCACTGCGTCCTGCTTTTGACCGTGACTACTGTAGTCGGAGTCAAAATTGTGGGCATTTAGTACTGTCCTAGCCTAACTCACACAACCTTAGATATAAATAGCCACCTATCCCATATCCTTGACATTCGCCGTCCCTCAGTGTTCCTCTATTTCACCTCTACTTCCACCGTCGGTCTATCCAACTGCGAACATCATGCTGGTCGCAAAAACCATCATTGCTCTTTGTCTAGCCGGTCATGCCCTTGCTGCACCACCCCAGAAACGCCTTCTAGGTGAGATATACTTGGACCTATGCGAAGTATTTACAATTTGGATTCAACGTAGGGAGTCTCGGCCTCGGTGGTATCCTCGGTGGCCTCGGCGGCCAGGGCGGGGTCACTTCGCCTGCTGACTCGATTCCGCCTCTGCCCGGTCTGAAAGGCCTATCTGGGTGATTTGGTTGGTATGGTTTTCTCTTCGATACTGTCATCGACGTTGATGAGCTCCTACAGTAGGCTTCCGACCAATGTCAACCGCCAGCGCCGGGCCAGACCAAGTCCACATGATAGTTTCTCAGATTATGTAATTTAGATGAGCGCATCATGTCAATTCGGTGCAGTAGTCTTTCGAGGGGAAATATACCCTTTCTTGGATGATGCATCGATGATGGGGCATTTCCTCCTCGTGACAACCTCAGGTTACTAAATCAGATGAAGTACTACTACTGTGTTCAGCAACAACGTTGACGTACCCGAAGATTTGTTTTCGAGTAAAACTTGTCACGATTGGCCGCAGCTCTTCGTAAGGAAGGTGACCTGGGCCGTACCAAATCGAACTCGAACGATGTATCATGTGATATTGAGGACACGCGCGCAGCGGTGATACTCATGTGCTCCGAGTATATATTCCTGGAACCATTCGGAGAGTATTGCCAGTACAAGGCACCCACGGTTGTGAGAGCGAGGAGACTTATTTGGGCGCCGGGAGCTTGGGTAATATCGGGTAAAGGCAGGAATATTATGGAGCGGCCGTGCGAACTTATTCTGGGCCACTTTCAAAACGAAGATACTATTGGGATCTTTTTCAGTGGACATCTTCACTGGCTAACAAAGTTACCTACATTACTAGACCTCTCTGGCAGGAGATGTATGCGGATTAGGATATTAGCATCAACTTAAAGGCGGATCGCGTTGGACTTGACTCTACTCCGAAACAATAAAGCCTGCGCGGGAGTTCATTCAAGAAAGACTCATCTATGTATCAGATTTCACAGCCTGGCTCTGAGCAGGGGGCTCGGTAGGTGCTCAGTAAACGGGCGGACAGGATCTATTACTCCGAAACACTGGCAATCACGGTTATAGCGTTTATTCAGGAAGGGAAGTGTCGAGGTCAGTCCGAGTCAGCGCATGAGAAGCGTCGTCAGTCATAAATGTTATGCACGAATGGGAGGCCTTCACGAGATGAGAGTTATAAAGACAACGACGGTGTTGACTGGCGGCTCGACCGAGTCTGAGTCTGATCTTCGATTACTGACTACGTGATCACCGCGACATGAATCTGGATCCTGTAACTTGAAGTAATTGCGGACTCGGGCTTCTCCAATCCAATGGCATTTGACATAAACTCCGCGACTTGTTCCATTCGCTACGGTACGCCGGCGCACTGGCACCGCCTTTCCTGAATTGTATGATATCTGGAGACCGTGTCCGCCAGCCAAGTTCGCGATGGCTACGAGTTTCGAATCTTGCTGCAGGGCCCAAAATAATCATTCCTAGGTAGTACGGCAGAACTAAATGAAATACTTCGTGCTTGGCGTCGTGCACAAGGATTCTAGTAGACACTGTTAGCGCACGAAGGTAACAGGAGAGCAGGAAGCTCTCCTAAGCTTCCCTGGCCCGTCACGGTCGCGTAGAGAGTAAGCCAATGAGTAAGCGCCTTGTTCGTACGAAGAATAATAAAGGCTTCAGCCGAACTGATTTGACGTTCTATGTAGATTAGTAACTACTACGCGTTCAAATGCAAATGGAAGCTCACAGCAGTCAGGCGAATAGAAGAGTGGAGTCATGAGTGTCACGTATCGCGTTCAGATAAATGAAGACGACGGATACGTGAGGCTCGTGGCTCGGGGGTTCAAAAGAAATATAGTTCCCCGTTTCCATGCACAATACTGCGCGGGGCGAATATCATTTTGGAAGTCTTGACATGTGGTGATTGTCGTTCATAGAACATTTGCGGCATCAATTATATATACATGAGTTGGTGATAAGTTTTCTCCGAGGCCAATGTGGATAACGTTCTCTTTGCGAAACGGGATTCTTATTTGCCCTACAGTAATGTAGGAAGAAGCACAAACTACGTATCGCGGGGTGCCACTTATTTTCTTCCGCGGCATCGAAGTACCGTATTATGGATACATTTGGACGCCATTAACCTTGAATCGTTCGTCCAGTGGGTGCGAAACGAAATGAGAAAATCACAAGAATAGCCAAGACTAAAAAATCAGACGGCTGAGGAAAGGACAGCGAGGCAACTACGATTGGAATCAGGGCGACGAAGCAAACCGAGAACAACACACAGATCCGAGGAGAGGCCTCTCATGGACGTCTGAGGTGAGAGACACCTACGGTTGGAAGCCAACGCGAGGACGTCATGGTTGATATAGACCAGAAGCGGAAGAAAAAAGTGACGACTGAGAAGGCAAAACAAATGTCGACGAAGACAACGAAAGCTTGGCGAGACTGCCGGCGGTAATCGGTCTTCCTGTGGGGTGTAGTCTCGTCATTTGATGCCGTCGAATCGATGGCTAGTCAAGTGTCTGGACTAGTACATGATGCATTGCACTGAGACTGTGTGTTAGTACTCCCAGAAGCAATTGGGAGAATATAAGTGCTCGGGGAAAGGATTTTCAAGCGGTAGGGCAGCCATTAAGGTCTGTTGTGGAAATAGATCAGGTGTCGTAGATGAAAGGGTGAAACTGCTGAAGCTGAAGGAGGGAGGAAGGAGTTTATTTAGGATTCGGAACTTGTGCAGGAAAGGGATGGAAACTTGAAACCTGACTAGAATAACGAGGACGCGTCCGGCCTACGCGGACTTTTCCGTAATAACCTTGGTAATAACGCCGACGGTTGTGCCCATGTTCGAAAGTTGAACCGCAGAATTTGGCAGGCACCTCAACTTCTTCAAGTCCTGCCGACGTGACTTCCGCCTCCATAGTCTTTGGTAACTCATCAAGTACTCATCGATTACTCACGACTCATCTCCGATGACTTCCGAATACCCCTCTAACCCCCAATTATCTAGAAACGAGTGTAATAATAGCTATCTTGAGTGAGTGCTGCCCCACAATAAAAGGAAGAGTGCTATCGACTGCATCCACTATGAACCTTCTCTCATAATGCTCATTCTTATTCGATATGACATTCTCCTCGCAGCTGTGGTGGCCTTCAGCGGCTTGGCATATCTTGTAGTCCGCAGAGGCAGGAGTCGCCTACCTTACCCACCAGGACCTAGGCGTCTCCCGATCGTTGGAAATTTATTCAGTATGCCTTCGCAAGAGGAATGGGTTACATATAGCAAGTGGTCCAGAGATTGCGGTATGGGGCGACCAGTGCATGCTCGTTGCATTCATTGCCTTTTGACTCTCCGAATCGTTCAGGATCTGACATTATACATGTCGATGTAATGGGATCCCATATTATTATCCTCAACTCTATGAAATCGGCAAACGAGTTGCTCGAGAAGCGATCTTCTATTTATTCTGATAGGTATGACCCATAAAGACCGGCTGGTTATATTATCGGCCTCGTGATTTGACTAAACGAAAACACTTCCCAGGCCACCTCTTAAAGCTTTGCAGCTGTATGACCAAGTATTGGTTTATGTTGGTTGTACTGATCATCATGACATTAAGGTTTGGAATTGATTTCAATATGGCCTTCACACCACACGGCCCTCGATGGCGTCGCGCGCGCGTGAACTTCAAGCAAACCTTCGTCCCGCGGATCTTGAATCATACCAGCCAATTGAGCAACGAGCGGTCCATCGTCTTCTTTGCAACCTGCTCTCTTCCCCAGATAACTTCGAACAGCATCTCAGGCAGTGAGCTACGCGTTCCTGATGTTGAGCTTTTCTGTTAACTGCAAGGGATAGTATGACCGGACAAGTGATCATGTCAATTGCCTATGGAATCGATGTGCTACCCGAGAACGACCCATATGTCGCGGCTGCAGAAAAGATGCTGCAAGCCCTCGCCGTCGGATCGACTCAGGAAGCCGCGCTTCTCGACGCAATCCCTTGGTGTATTTACTGCTACGTTATCTGGGAACCCGAAAACTGGCTGACAATCTGACAGCGATCAAACTGCCGAGCTGGCTTCCAGGAGGCCGTTTCAAGCGCTACACTCAGGAATGGTACCCTCGTGTCCTTCATTCCGTAAAAATTCCATACAATAAAGTAAAGAGAGATCTTGTGAGTTTTACTGGTTTCCCGCTAATCACAACTACGAAGATAAGTCTGTCTAGGCGGATGGAACGGCGGCTCCCTCTGTCGCGGCAAACACCATATCAAAACTTGACGAGAATTCAACCGAGGAAGACATATGGGTCGCTGGTTCTGTCCCAGGGGACAATGTA
>WITN01000552.1:0-59445 GCA_015025155.1 Lactarius quietus
TGCGAACTCAAAGACGCAAGCGCGCAGGATGTCGCTCTCAGGCGTTGCAGCGCGGAGATCAGCCGCATCTTCTTCACCGACGTTCGGGCCGTCCGGCTATGCGTGCGAGAGGGCGGTGTTGATGACTTCCTGTGCGGCAGAGTTGATCACTGAGAACGAATGCGGCGGGTGAAGGGCGCGTTCCACTAAGTTAAACTACGAACGCATGGGGCTGGGGGCCACACGCACCGGTTACGGACTCTTATCGCCCATAACGAGTCTCGCCCACGACAAGCTTGTGAAGGACGGTTGCGGCGATGACTCGCAGTTCGAGAAGAAACGGTGTGGCCGTGGTAAAAAGAGCAAGCGACATGTTGGTGTACCCGTGCGCCTATTTCCCTATTCGGCCACCATCTCTGTTCGATCACTTCACTCTCGTCACTACGGCGGTGAAGGTGGCAGGCTTAATGAGGCCCTACCACAGGATATAGGTACGCGTGCACCCCTCTGCCCTGCATTTATACTGCCCGCAAGTACCTAGGCTGACCGGTCCGTTACCCTATACGCAGTCCCTCCCCCACCACAAGTCATTCAAGCCAATGATAGTCCTTGTTAGATAACGCATGGCAGGGCAGGAAACAAGCAAAGAGTTCCGATAATTTGACGGGAATTGTACAGCAAACATTGCGACTGTATTATTCCCGCCAATTATTGTGCACAAGATTGTGCAACTTGAATGACGTTGTGAGTTACCGCAATACCGCACTCCGGGTAAGGTACGGGGCCTTTCATAGTCGTCATTGATTTGTTTTGGTTGATTGAAAAAAAATAGCCGGAATAAGAAACGCGTGTCGAGACACATGCGGACGCTGCTACACCGTCCGCGGAGGCACGTTCCAGCTCACATACTGTATAGATACGGTATCCCAAGCAATGGTCTTCTTTATCTCCCACCGAGTCTTTGTATCATCCCATGGGGAATTGTTGCAGCAGTACTGCAGATTCCGTTGACGGTAGAGAAACTGGACTGCAGGTGCAAGCTCTGCCAGTCGAGCCAAGGACTCGGATAACTGAAGTACCAAGACCCCAGTCCCTGGAGAGCAAAAAAAAGCCTACACGCAAGTCACCTCAACATAGGGGGTCATCGTATGAACGACCCAGGATGACGTCTGCTCCGCAGAAATCGCAACCCATGAAAGACGGCGAATATTTGCTGCCGTTAGCCTCCCAGCCGTCCAGTGCTTCATCCCGTTCAGGCTCTAGATCAGGTCAAAGACACTCGAGTGCAGGTGAGGATGGCCATGACCTGATACACGTAATCCCATTGACGACGAGAAGCGCGCTCAAGGGCATCCTACAGACGACCATTCATGGGTTATCCCCCCCGTAGGCCGCTCAATTCGATAGTCCGGCAACTGCTCCCTGAACTCTCCAAGTGTGTTATTAGACACCAACTCTTGCGTCTTAACTCATATATTCCTTGTAGATTCCGGAATCTCGTTGTGGGACAGGTGCGCACGCGCTGCTCTGGGCATTATCTGTTGAAGTTGACTCTGGTATCACACATAATAACAGAGCCGCTCTGGAAAATCGTCACTCATCAAGACCGTTTTCAAAGTGGATGTGACGACCGTGAGTATCCATACTCGTGCTTTTTTGCAACATCTACGGACGGGCAATGAATATAAGACGGCGCCAATGAGAGCCGATATCAACTTCGAGTTTTGTCCAGAAGATAATCGCTACCTCATTGTCCATGAGTGTTCCGGTTTGAACTCTCACGCTAGTGATTCGCAAAACCTGCAGACCATCTGGGATTTCATCTCACGCCGCACTGACGCAAACTGTTCATCCTCAGAAAGATTACATGCTGTCTGGTAACAAAATCTGTTGTTGTGAAGTTTCTTGTCTTCACTGTTGTTGAAAATCAATATAGGATATGTGCCCCAGCATCCCATGCTATCGACGGGAGGCTCGGAGATGGTGTTAAGGAGATCCTGGCTTTGAAAGATGGTGAGATCGTTACGCTGGACCTCTTGTAACCATGACCGACATGGCTTCAGTGCCAGTGTTTCTCGTGTTCACCAAATTTGATGAGCTTATCACCCAAGTCCTCTCTGGGATAGCCAGTGGCAATGCTCAACACTACGGACGTGCGCAGGCTAGAGCACACACGATTTTAGAAGACTCATGTCGTCGCCTATTTCGTAAAGACCTAAGGGCTGTGCCTGCGGAGATTGTTTCTGGTATATACATTTTCTTTCCCATGCTTTTAGTGGGATCAACTGATCGTTCTCAGAGAAAGCTAGATTCATTGATCTGGTCGACCATCTAGTTGTGACGACAGATAGTTTGATCACAGATTCAAGAGCGCGTTCTGCAAGATCAAGTGGACATGGGGCAGTGCAACGACCCGAAGGTGGCGCTGTTCCTCTCACGTGGTCGGCGGCCGTACGAGTAAACCATGACATCACCATTCAAGCTTCAATCGAGTGCGTAGTCTCGTTTCACCTCTTACCTTTTCAATTGTATTAATTGTATTATCTCCCCCCAGAGTTGGTCGAAGCCGTGAGCATAATCGCCCAATGAATTCGTGCAGATTCTAACATACCCGTGCCTTCTCAGGATATTGGCGTCACCTATGGTCTAGTCTCGACTTTGCTGACCATACACTCAAGAACTGTGTGAATATCATCCACGACGATATTGTTGAGATCTGGAATCTGAACGACGTGATCGGGGTTTGCTTTCTCCTTCGTCGGTTATCCTGACTACTGACAGGGATCGAATTAGTATCTCTCGAGCGACAGATTCAAAGCGAAGATGTCTCACCTCGTAAAAGATCTGGCCGGATCTGCCAACGCAACCTCAGGGTGAGCACATTCTTTGTGAGATTGAGTAGTTCCTAAGCCACGAATTCTACGTAGAACCAGGGATGATTTCGCAGATTGGGTCAATGACGTGTACAGAGGCAGGTACGGAAACGCGCCTATTCTGGTGTTGTAGATTGACCTGACTCGTATACTAGCCAGGAGAATGTCCGTTGCGTGATGGGCTACCTTGTGGACCTCACAGTCATCCTGGATGGCATCTTCAGGATGTCCACGGGCGATGTGTCACCTAAATACGTCCAGCAGGCCCTCGAGAGGCATGTCAGGTTTGGGCACAGAGATGCGGTTCACGGCGATATCCGGAGATCCACCGAAGAGGCTTTCGCAAACAGGTTTTCGGTGCCACAGAATGATATGGTCTTGGAGAGAATCATCGGCTTGATCAAGCAATACTGTGTTCCCTCCTTGGAAATTGAGGTAGAGATTGATATAATTTCCCTTTCTCGAGGACGCACCAGTACCATATTGCTCGTATTCACGACCCCAATACTTAGCTACAACGTGGTCGGTTACGACCCGATCTCTTCCAATTTCCCACTCGTGTACTACTAGTTACACTTGTGAACCTCCAGTAGCCATTTTCTTTCGAGCCTTCATTAGCTTCATTGGTTAAAATTTTAAAATGCTCACTATTGAGTAGTGTCGGGCAAACACACGTACTCCTGCACTCTGCAAAAGCTAAACCGGTAAAGGTAAGAGCACCACGAAAAGCGAGAACTATGGCTACTTGTTACCCTGCATTTCTGGTGTGAGTTGTATGGGTAGATGAGGAGCAAAGAAATCACTGATACGTGAGGGGTAACAGATCCTACTGACTGCTGCTGGGACCATGCAGCGCAGCAGCTAGGACAAGCGGCATGAAGTATGTCAGATATCGTAGTAATAGTATATTAGGTGAACAAGCAGAATATTCCCTCTCCTGCCGAGTGACACCTCTCTTAGTCACAGTCACCCCTCGCGTCACACCAGAGGAACACTTGTGACTATCCATCGATCGCTACGCAGATCACTATGACCCATTTATGGCTTGTTTGAGCTGCACCTAAGTCTTTCTGTTCTCTCATGGGGAACTGTTACAGCTCAGGTCAAGGATATTCGAATGCACGTGAGAATGTCCATCGCCGGATTCACCTTCACTTCACTGACGATGACAAGAGTACTCAAAGGCACGCCTAACCGGCACCCCGGGCCGTAGGCCGCTCGATCCGATAGTCCGGCAACTGCTCCCTGAACCCTCGAAGTGTGTTCTTACAGTCCATCTCTTACCTCTTAACTCATATATTCTTTGTAGATTCCGGATTCTCGTTGTAGGACAAGTGCGCACGCGCTTCTCTGGGCAGTCCTCTGTCGAAGTTGACCCGAGTTATACACATGATAACAGAGCCGCTCTGGAAAATCGTCACTCATCAAGATCGTTTTCAAAGTGGATGTGACGACAGTGCGTTTCAATACTCGTACTTTTCTGCGACCTTTACTGACTGAGAAATGGATATAAGGCGGCGCCAAATAGAGCCGATATCAACTTTGAGTTTTGTCCAGAAGATAACCGCTACCTCATTGTCCATGAGTGTTCCGGTTTGGATTCTCAAGCTAATGATTCGCAAAACCTGCAGACCATCCGGGACTTCATATCACGCCGTACTGACGCAAGTTGTTCATCTTCAGAAAGATTACATGCTGTCTGGTAACAAAATCTGTTGTTGTGAAGTTTCTTGTCTTCACTGTTGTTGAAAATCAATATAGGATATGTGCCCCAGCATCCCATGCTATCGACGGGAGGCTCGGAGATGGTGTTAAGGAGATCCTGGTTTTGAAAGATGGTGAGATCGTTACGCTGGACCTCTTGTAACCATGACCGACACGGCTTCAGTGCCAGTAATTCTCGTGTTCACCAAATTTGATGAAGTTGTCACCCAACTCCTCTCCAACATAGCCAGTGGCGATGCTCAACACTATGGACGTGCGCAGGCCAGGGCATACACGATTTTAGAAGACTCATGTCGCCGCCTATTTCGTAAAGACCCAAGGACTGTGCCTGCGGAGATTGTTTCTGGTATATTCACTTTCTTTCCCATACTTTTAGAGGGCTCGACTGATTGTCCTCAGATAAAGCAAGGTTCATTGATCTCGTCAACCATCTAGTTGCGACAACAGATAGCTTGATCACAGATTTACACGCACCTTCTGCAGGGTCTAGCGGACATGAGGCAGTGCCACATGGGGCAGTGCAACGAGGCACTGTGCCAGCTGTACCTCTCACGTGGTCAGCGGCGTTACGAGTAAACCATGATATCACCATTCAAGCTTCCATCGAGTACGTAGTCGTGTTTCTCCTCTTAACTTTTTTAATAGTATTCTCTACCCTAGAGTTGGACGAAGCCGTGAGCATACCCACCCGATGAATTTGAGTAGATTCTAACATACCCGTGGGTTTCTCAGGATATTGGCGTAACCTATGGTCTAGTCTCGAATTTGCCAATCAAACACTCAAGAACTGTGTGAATATCATCCACGACGATATTGTTGAGATATGGAACCTGAACGACATGAACGGGGTTTGGTTTTCTCCTTGGTCGCTTGTCCTAACAGCTGACTGGGACGACTTAGTATCTATCGAGCGATAAATTCAAAGTGAAGATGTCTCACCTTGTCAAAGATTTGGCCGGATACCCCAACCCAACGTCGGGGTGAGCACATTCTTTGTGAGATTGCATAGATGCTAAGCCACGAGTTCTAAGTAGAACTGGGGACGATTTCGCCGATTGGGTCAACGACGTATATAGAGGCAGGTAAGCACTAGCAAGTGCTCCTAACCTGATGTGTAGGTTGACTTGTCTCGTCTACTTAGCCAGGAGAATATCCGTTGCGTGATGGGCTACATTGTCGATCTCACGGTCATCCTGGATGACATCTTTAGGGTGGCCGCTGGCGATGTGTCACCGAGGTATTCCCAGCAGGTCCTTGAGAGGCATATCAGGTCTGGGCACAGAGATGCGATTCATCGCAATATCCAGAGCTTTGTTGAAGAAGCTTTCGCAAGCAGGTTTTCCGTGCCACAGAGTGATTTGATCTTGGAGAGAATCATCGCATTGATTAAGCAGTACTGTGTCCCCCCCTCGGAAATAGAGGTAGAGTTCGTATGACTTGCTTTGCTCGAAGACTCACCATATTCCGCGTAGCCATGCGCTCGGTGCTTACAAGTATGCGTATAAGTCCGAGCTATCCCCCATATGACATTCGAGCGACCCCTTGTTCAATCAGACTATGTAGTTTCATTTTGTGGACGTGCTCCAGTTTGTTTAAAATATCACGGCCCCCTTTTAACACCGGTCCTGTCGTGTCGCCGTAACCGGAGCAAAGGAAAGCGAACTGGCATGTTTTGACTAACTCCAAGTTAGGCACTCGGCCTTCCAAAGACGGACAAGAAGACGCGTCAAATCCGACGTCAACATTCGAGCGAAAAATAGCATCGGATCTAACCCTAATACATTGGGGGCGCAAGCCTGAGGTTTTCATCACCCTCCATAGCAACCATAAGCAAACAACTTGAGGGAAAGGAGACTCTCCTCACAACCACCACCGCCGTCTCTGCCGTGCCCACTAACAAACCCGACAAACCCCCCTCCCCACCAATAAGCCTCGCCCAAATAGAGGCATCACTAGATAGTCTTCTTGTTATGTGTACAAAATATGAACATAGCCACCCAGGTGATACGAAACTTGTAGCACTAGTCCAGAAATTCCATTCCGACCTCACCCTGAAACACCTCCACCTCCAACCCCCCCTCCGAAGACTAATGCTCTACACGACAAGATAAAAAGTATGAAAGAGGATATCCACTTGTTGCAGAAGGCCCTATTAAAGTTGCAGGATCTGAATACACAACCCATTCCTGAACCCTCGTCAAACTCAAACTCAAACCTGACCACCTCTCCGAGTATGCCACGCCCACTCCCCAACAAAAGCAGCCCCATCCCACCCTCCCATCCTAGCATTATCATCCACACAGCCCAAATGGACCTTTCCCCGCACCCCCATTCACACACCATCTGTGCAATGGTCAACAAGTTCCTTAGCAGGTCCAAGCATGCACAGGTACACATCTCAGCAGCAAAGTGGACTACGAGAGGCAATATTATGCTCACAGGGGGAGCTAACAACACGCTAGATCAGATGCTAGCAGCAAAAACAAATATCGTTGAAGGCCTTTCTGCCCGTTTCCCCTCCCTGTCAAAGCAAGCCAACACCGCTCAAATTACAGCGAACACAAAATGGTCCAAGATCACAATCAACAACATCCCAACCGGAACCTCAAGCAGTCATGGACCATGGACACCGCAAGAGTGCCATGAAGCCCTACAATCCGAAAATCCCATATATGCAGCGCTCACCATCACACAGAAGCCGAGTTGGGTAAAACCACTGAACACTTACAAACCAAACTCAACATCCTCTCTGGTTGTTGCATTCAAAGACCCGGACGGCAAACTTATTCAAGACATTATCTCTGCAAGACTACTTTACATATTTTGTTACGATCCACTCAACCTGCCAGCAAGCAGCGCAAGTGTCTGCACAAACATTGGAAGAATTGCCATGATTATCCAGAGGCGCATACCTGGGAATCATGTGCG
This sequence comes from Lactarius quietus, assembly GCA_015025155.1. NCBI lineage: Eukaryota > Fungi > Basidiomycota > Agaricomycetes > Russulales > Russulaceae > Lactarius > Lactarius quietus. The sequence goes on from WITN01000552.1 coordinate 7,506, forward strand.
CAAGAAGACATTGAGGAAGAAGCAGCCGTACGCGTACTTGTACAGGCAGAAGACAACAGTTACCTCTCAGAAGAGGAGGTGTATAGAGTCCGCCAGCTTGTGAGTAATATGGTTACTCGCAGTACATCCCCAGATGCTGGCAGGAAGGTTATTACAGGACAAATGAGGGTCACGTGACACGGTCATGTGATGAAGCCCCAGGTCACGGGATCTGACCTAAGCAATAAGCCAGGGGGCTCGTGACGAGGAACAGTCCCGGGTCGCAGTATGTATCCGACCTAACCCATAACTCAGGGGACGAGGACGCGGAAGTGGCCATTGGAATTGGCGGAAGACAGTTGTGTCCTGAAGACGACCAACGACGACAAATAGCGATTGCGTGGTGTAAGACCAGCGACCTGATGCTGCCGATATCAGCGGGCCGTGGCTGCCGTTGGGATGCACTCCAGCGGGCCGGGTTTGATCCCCTTTCGGGTATGTGTTCAAGATGGATTAGTCCAAGGAGCGCCTGTGTTAGTGCCAAGGCCATTGTTTATTAACGCATGGCTGATTTGTGTTGTGGATGACATTTCCCCACTTATGCTTACCGATTATTAGTGTCGCTTACTCGCGCACTTACTCATGCTTACCATTGTGATTACTGATGTGATTAGACATTCGCTTATTGATGTGTGAGTCATCCTTTGTGATCTTACTCATACTATATGTGTCGGCTTCATATCTTGATGGACACTTACTATAAATACTATACAAGTTGTGCTATGGTTCGCTAGCTTAGTTGTCTTGATATCCACCTGTATTACTCTCAGGGAGATCAGACAGTCTTATAGCAGAGTCATTGGTCTTTGTGACTATCTTGTTGCCAACATAAAGTGTTAGGCGTTGCCACCTTGTAATGAACCTCAAGCTAGGCGGTCTTAGGGGACCTTCTTGGTTATTTTCCCTTTTACAAGTCGTTCCTGGGTTCAGAAGCCGTGCGCTTTGCTCAGTGTTGAAACAAGGAAGACCCATCGGATCCAAGTCGGATCAACGTTCAGTGGAAACGTTACATATTTGGCACTAGTGCACTGGTCAAGCTCTGGAAAGAGCGACCTAAGGTGCATGTTACTGACACTCCCTGCAGTGAAGGGCCTGTAGCCTCCATCCCCCCAAGACAATGCTAAGTAGCTGTTGACATGGACCGGTTATCTGGATTCCTGTGTTGTAAGGATGATTGAGTCATCCTGTCACTAGCGGTATCTATCTTGATCCCCTTAAGGGAATGGACTATTTTAAGATATCTTTATTGTCTTTGTTCCATGTATAGTAGTTCTTTTGTTCTTTATTATCAAGATACCGGTAGTAGCTGAATTTAGATCAGCTGACGTGTAACGTGCGAGCTGCACGTGAGCCTGACGTAGGCAACGTAAGGTGAACGCGGTGACTTAGCAAATGCTGGACTCAAGCGCGAAGGCTGAGTTACGTCTCAACACACGAAGGTGGAGTCTCGTGATCCGATGGATCTTGTCTCAACGCGCGAAGGCGGAATCCGAAGTGTTCAGGCACAAAGGCCGAAGTCGTATGTCGTAGTGATGCAGACGAGGGCCGTATGCCCAAAGTGTGGAATAGAGAAGAGGAGCCTTGAATACAACACGAAGCGAAGATAACAAGAAACTCAAGCTGCAGAATACAAACCATTCTGCAGCCCTATAAGTACCAAGCTACTACACGACCGCCTTCGCTTACATAATCATACATGCTGACACATCCTGACTAAAACCTACTACAGTCATCCTAGGAATTCGTAAGTAATGACTCATGATTGTTAATCGATGAGTCATATGACTAATGAGCGACTCGTCATCATCAGTCATCCTTGGTAATCGTACATTAGTGATCCACAATGACCAGTCCACAACCGAATCGTAACATCACCCCCTTTTCAGGGTGAACGCCCTCGTTCCACAACCCAACCAGGAACCTGCGTAAGTCCGACATCTGTCTCCTGTTCGTCACGTACCCTCTTCAGGGCATGAGCCCACCCAAGTCTCGCGGCCGAATGATGCACCCTTTCAATGTGGACGTAGATGTCATCCTCGAGGCGTTTGATGGCTGCCTCGAGTTCTTCGATGACCTTGCGCGAGGCACGGTAGCGGCGCACCTCAGCCTGGAGCGATATGTCTCCAAGGCGGGCCATCGCCTCATCTACCGACCGCTTGTCAGCGCGGAAATGGTTCAAGTCCTCGAGGGTGTACTCAGCTGCGGGCCCCATGTCAAAGCATGGCTCGGCGTGTATCTCCCCCCTGTAGATCGGCTCTCCTTGGCCCATGGTGCCGAAGACCTTGGGGTTGTCTGTCATGCGGACCCGAACAAATTTGGCGGGCGTCTTCCTTCCCTCACTTTGCAGTGCTAGGGGGACCCAGTTCAGACTGCGGTTGAGGATGAAGCCGTTGGGAGTGGGTGATAGGGGACGTTTAAGGCGTCGCGTCGTGGTGGGAGATGGGTCACGCCTCGTGCGATCGCCCGATACTCCTCCTCCAATGTCGGCCCTTGGCACAGCTCTTCCGTATACCACCGCCACCGCGTACGAGGCTTTCGGGTGGTTTGGTATTGGGGTTTCTTCGTCGTCAGCTTCTTCGGTGGCTGGGATGATGGTGTAGTCCACTGCGCGTGGAGGCGGCACTCGCCAGGGGGCGCAGTGGCAGTAGTTGGGCTCGTGGTTGCAGTGGGTGCATACCACGGTTGCGTCATGATAGGAAGACTCGTCGCCCGAGTCCGAGTCCAAGTCAGCGGTAATGTCAATGACGGCGGTGGGATGTGGACTGCCCGGGTGAAGTCTCCTGCCTTCATCCTCCTCTCCATCTCCTTCCCCCTTGCCACCCACATCTGATCCGCCCTCCAGGCTGTGACGACTTTCTTCCACAGCTGTTTGTCTGGTGATGCTGTCTTCGTCTTCTTCGAGTCTGCCTCCCGTTGGAGTGGGGAAATTGGCGCATGCTTCCACGAGGTCATGGGCCACGTCGACAATGTCCTGGGTCGCTGCCGCTCGTTCGGCAGCCACCCTAATGTGCTCCAATGCCGAGCAGAGTTGGTTGTCAACGTTGTTGTTGTGGTCGTAGGTCATAATAGGTGTGAGGGAGTCGAAGTCGACGACATATTGTGAAGGGAAAGAAGAACTGTTGGTAGTCATGGAGGGGAGTTGTTACGTATCGCTCATGGCGGTCACGTGACATGCGCTGCATTAGGACCAGGATGCGCGCAGGCCGATGAAGGCATGGAAGGAACGCTGAAAGATCGCATGGTGTAAGCCCAAAGGCTTGATGTTGGGACGGACTCCAACGGGCCGAGGGTTGATCCCCTTTCAGAAGGTGTTCTGGATGGATCAGTCAGGTAGCGCTCGTATAAGCGCCAAGGCCATATGCTTACTGAGGCATTACTGATGGCTGACTGACGGACTTACTCAGGGACTTAGTAATGGCAGTAGTGGTTTGTCACTTACTTACTGATGCCTTACTCATGGACACATGCGGACTAATAGTGTCGTAGTCATTGCTGACAGCATTAGGCTGTTCAGTAGTATATAAGTAGTAGTGAGGACGGTAGAGTCCCCTCACTTTAGTATTCTCAGTCTTGTACTGTTAATAGCTAGAGTTATAACACTCCTTTCTGTTGCGTTGTCTCTTGCCCTTTGCGGCATTGTTTCGTCTATCTATGACTGTTCCCTGTTTAGGGACAGTCCTTGTTCACTGTTGGCTGGTTGAGACGTCACCTCACCAGCGTCGGCTCTCGTTGCACGTCAAGTTGTTCCTACACCGGTCACGTGTAGAAGGTTTCGTCTGGTTGCAAGAACCATTCGTTACAGGAGTGGTAGTAGTGCTGATTGATCACCGCAAACTCAACTTGCCTTTATGTGAGTCTCTCTGGCGGGGTTCAAATATTTGAATTCCCTAATTGCCTCTTCTGCATGGGTGTCGTCCCAGTTGACCCATTGGTTGTCAGAGTCTGGGTAGCCCTTCCATTTGATCAGGTACTGGAGTTTGCACCCTCGCCCATATCTTCTCGAGTCTAGTACTTTCTCGACCTCATATTCTTCCACACCTTCTACCAAGTCGGGTGGTGGGTGCTGATAGTTTGCGCCGTGAATCAGCATTTCTTTGTAAGGCGTCAGAAGGTCTGTATGGAACACATCATGTATGCTCCACTGTGTGGGAAGTTTGAGATGATAGTTGACTGGGGACATCACCTGGACGACCTGGAAAGGTCCATGTCTTCTGGGCGCAAGTTTCGCGGTTGGTTGGTGAGTACGTAGGTGGCGTCCTTCCAGCCACACTTGGTCCCCTATTCGATATTTGGGTGTGTCACGGTTTCGGACCCATGACTCTTGCACTCGTCGCATAAGTCCTTGCGCCCTATCCCGTGATTCTTTTAATTGTTCTAATCTCGTGGTGACTTGTGGGATAGGAGACGGCGCGTCTGTCCAATTAGTGCGAGGATGATATCCCATCAGAAGGTGAAATGGTGACTCGCGAGTAGATTCGTTAGTCCAGTTATTGTGTGCGAATTCGGCAATAGCTAAGTGGTGTGCCCAATCGTCCTGCCTCTCATTGACCCAGAACCTGAGGTATTGTTTTAGCCATTGGTTAGTATGCTCAGACTGTCCATCTGTTTGAGGATGGTAGGCTGTGGAAATATTTTGCTGTATTCCCAGTATTCGACACAGCTCCCTTGTGAACTTGGACACGAACTGAGGATCTCGGTTGCTGATAATTTTTGATGGTAGTCCGAAGTGTTTGACCACGTGTTCAGCGTAGAGGGCCGCTGTCTCTTCTCCCGATATCTCTTCTCTGCATGGTATGAATATTGATGCCTTCGAACAGTCATGATCAGTGACCGTTAGTATGGAGTCGAAGTTCTGTGACGTCGGTAGTTTAGTAATGAAGTCCAAGGCTACTACTTCAAATGGCGTAGCGTCTGGCTTTGGGAAGATGGGTTGTAGCGGTGCCTTCGTATTATGCGTATTGACTTTGCATCGCTGGCATTCCGCACAGCCTTTCACATATTCGGTGACATCACGTCGTAGTGAAGGCCACCAGTAGTGGCGTTCTACCAGTTGTATGGTGCGCGCGATCCCTGGATGACCGTGAATTGGTGGATCATGATGGGAGGATATGACTTCTCTGATGTCTGCGTCTGTTCCTGTGACTACTAGTCGTCTTCCTTGGTACCACCAGAGGTTGTCGACTTTGGTCAGTTTGTGGGGATCTACCCACTTGCATATGATGTCTTCGTTTTGTGTTCTTCTTGGCGTTATGTTGGCTCGTATGAATAGTTTCTCCAGTAGGACAGTAACATTCTCATTGTCCTTCTCCCCTTGGTCGTAATCTGGTTGGCGAGAGAGTGTGTCGGCTCGCCCGTTAGCGGTCCCTTTGACGTGGTGGATCTCAAAATTGTATTCGGCCAGCTCTAGTACTTCTCTGGTGATTCTCCTACTGATCTTCTGGGGATCTCGCCAGTATTGGAGGTTCATGTGATCAGAGAATATGCGTACTTTATGAGGGGATCCTGCCAATAGGTGTCTCCAATTACGTAGCGCTTTGACGATGGCCAGCAGTTCAAGGTTGTAGATGTCATAATTCCGCTCTGCTGGGTTGAGGGTGGCCGAGTAATACCCCACGGGATGGCGTTTCCCATCTTGTTTCTTCTGTAGTAAGACAGCACCGACTGCGAAGCCTGAGGTGTCTACTTCAAGGTCAAACTGCTGGTTTTGATCTGGGTGAGCCAGAATAGGTTCTGTGGTTACCTGCCGTTTGAGGGCAAGAAATGCCTCTTCTTGGTGTGTCCCCCACTTCCATGGTTCGTCTTTACGCGTGAGTTCATTGAGTGGCTTTGCGATTGAGGCGAATCCCTTAATAAATTGCCGGTAAAAATTGCAAAAGCTGAGAAAAGATCTGACGTCCTTCACTGTGGTGGGCGAGGCCCAATCCTTGACACCCGAAATTTTGACGGGGTCCATACGTGTCACCCCCTCTTCAAGGATTACCCCCAGGTAATTGATTCGGGGAGCGTTGAAGACACATTTTTCAGGTTTGAAATAGAGATCGTGTTCCCGCACGACCTCAAGGACATCGGCAACAGTGTGTTGGTGTTTAGTCAAGGAGTCACTTTGTCGTGCGGTCGCGATAGCAATGTCGTCCATGTATACTCGAATCGTCATTCCGTAAGCTTCATGTTTGGCGATGACTGGTTGATATATTTGGTTCATGAAGCTCTGGAATGTGGCTGGTGAGTTACACAGCCCGAAATACATGACCGTTGGTTCAAAAAGGCCCCGGCGTGTTTTAAATGCTGCCTTATGTTCATCGCCTTCCTTGATGCGGATGTTGTTGTATCCTTGTCTGACGTCTAGCTTGGTAAATATCTGTGCCCCCCCAAGATCCCTGATAAGATCATCAATGAGGGGGAGTGGGTACTGGTTTCGGATCGTCCAATCGTTGATTTTTCGGTAGTCCTGTACTGGACGTAGTTTTCCGTCCTTCTTTTTGATAAAGAAAAATGATGATGCGTACGGGGATTTTGAGGGGCAAATGTATCCCTTCTCTACCTGCTCGTCAATGAAATCGTCTAGCGCTGCATCTTCCACCCGATTCATGGGATAGACTTTGCAGTCGATGACGTCAGGAGCTCCTGGTTTGAATTCAATGGCATGGTCGCAGCTTCTTTTTGGTGGGAATCGCTTCGATTCTTCCTCGCTGAATACTTTCGCAAAGTGTTGGTATTCCTCTGGTACTTCCACCTTTTTTGTATATTGTTGCGCTTCGACTGCTAACTCGACTGCTGACCTCCTTCCATATACTTGTTCTTCTAGTTCACCCACAATTTGCTCTTTAGTTTCGGTGGTGAACATTCTTGCTACGCGTACGTCATTGGTTTCTTCCGTAAGGAGTTGCGCCAATACTGCCTTCCTGTCATTGGGGTTAACTGATCGCAATACTATAGGAAGTTGTTTCTCATCTATAGTGGCGTGTCGCCAGCTAAACCGCGGTTCGTAGGTGGCTAGCCAAGGGTACCCCAATAGTACGTCTTCTTTGCCAATGTCTGTGATAAGGAAACACATTTTTCGTTTGGTTCCCCCTGTTTCCACTTGAAGCATCAGATAGTGTGTTATCTGACCAGCTTTATTAGTGGTATCGTCTATATTGAAAATGTTTTTGGGCTTATCTAATGCCCGCTGTCCTAGCCCCATTCTTTTGACGAAGTTTGGGTGGATGAAGTTGTCAGTGGCACCCGAGTCCACCAATGCTTTTATGTCGGCCATGTTGTAACTTGCATGAATCGAAACTGGAACTCGCATAGATCGATAGCACATGATGTACACAGAGTTACAACGGATTGCCCTCACCCAGGCAGCCGGGTTCAGGCGTTTGCAAAATCCTGCCCCATCAACTGCTGCAGGACCAAATCCTTCACGTCATCTCCTTCGCTGGCCACTCCTTGTAGCCATTCCACTGCCTTTTCTTCTTTAGTGGGCACAGTTTCTGTGGCTCGTGTCTGGGATCTGTGCTGGCACTGTGGCTGCCTGCAATCGCGGCTAAAGTGTCCCATCTTCTGACAGTTATAACACTGTATCTGGCTGCTGTCGCGCCTGAATTCCCGTTGTCTTTGAAGGAATCCTCCGCGTGGCGGATATGGTGGTCGTGGTGGTTCGCTGTTTCGCCCATGGTTGGCAATGACATCTTCTGCTCCTGCGAGTCGACCTCGCACTCAATCTGCAGAAGTGTCCATTCTATCGTCGTCTCGAAGAGGGGCTAGTAACTTAGCTAATGCGCCTCCTTGCGCGCGTCCTGGCTTGAAGGCGTCTAGGTTGCCTCGGACGGTCTGCATGTGGATCCACTTTTGCTGCCACTTCAGCGCTGATGCCCTCCATTCTTCGTAGTTTTGAGGATCGTCATGCTGGTACATAGTCTCATAGAGGGCTCTGGGAAGTCCTTTGGTAAAATGTTTGAGGGTCTGTTCGTTGTTAATATTGTAGCCAGCGTGTCGGACGAGTTGTTCGAAGAGGGCGATATAATCGTCCACCTTCCCATCTTTCATGTGTATGCCAGCGTCAAGCTGGGCTTGGGCGCGCTCCTTGCTGAGTACGTCGCCAAATTGTCTTCTGAAGGCGTGGAGCAGGTTCTCCCATAGTCGGTCGTCGAATTGGTTGGTTCCAGTGGCGACCTTGTTAACGAGCCATCGGCTGGCGGACATGACCCACTGGTTAACCGCGTTTCCCTGAATGTATGTGAGGAACAACATAGCTTTTTGATATTTGTTCCTCATGGCGGAGTGATTGGCATTAACCCCTGCGTATACTTCCCACTGAAGTATGAACATTTCGGCTTGAGCCCTAGACCCGGTGAATGTTGGGGGTGGATTGCCGATAAACTTGTCGTTGCCTCCTCCCTGAGGGGCATTGATTGCTGCGTAGTGTGGTCCGCCACCTCCTCCTCCTGGGGGTCCTCCTCCACCTTGTGGCCATCCACCATTGGGTGGTCCTCCTCCTCCTCCTCCTTGTGGTCGTCCACCGTTAGGTGGTCTGCCAGGAGGTGGTCCTCCTCTTTGTGGTGGAAATGGTCGGTTGTCTGGTGAGGGTATTATTGCGCGGTTAGTCCTAAATTCATAGAACATGTCTGGCTCTCCTTGGTAACTTGGTGCATCGGGAACGTCTGGTCCCATGGCATGACGTGCTGTGGCTATGTCTTCTTGAGCTAGTGGTTGTACATGTCCAGTCTGTTCGTTTATAACGAGACGGGGTGGTGACACTTCTGTCTGAGTGGCCATGATGAAAGGTATTCCTCTGATTGATTCTGGTAGATGTAACTCAGCTGTGCGCTTGGCAAGTGCGTCCACTTCTGGTGAGTGCACTGCTATGTCTTCTGGTTTGACTGATGCTTCTGATACCGTTTGGTGATGTTCACTGGTATCACTGGTGGTTGCTGGAGTTTGTGCTCGTAGTTGGAGTTCAGACACAGGTGGTGCTGATTCTAGCGTTTCTTCTTGACCGTCAATCGGTCCTTGTTGATCAATTGGTTGTGCTTCTGTCAGCGGGATGTTGATGTTTAAATCATCTGCGGCAGGTTGTGTTGCTTTGAAGTAATGGTTGGTGTTACTCCACCTGAGTTCGACCCAGCAACAGAGTTCTCGGTTGAATACGATAGGATGATACCTTTGTGAGGTTGCTGCCTCTGCGTAGTATCTGGTGTTGAATTCTTCGTTTCTCCTAGTGTCTGGTACGTGTCTCCACCTGATTCGTCCTACAATGTATTGGGTGGGTGCATCTCATTCCCTGGATGGGATTTGATAAGGCTGGAAGTCCCAGCCGTCTTTGGTAGTAATCGGCACCACGGCGTTCGGATAAGAAGAGCTTGAGTTTAATGTAACGTGCGAGCTGCACGTGAGCCTGACGTAGGCAACGTAAGGTGAACGTGGTGACTTAGCAAATGCTGGACTCAAGCGCGAAGGCTGAGTTACGTCTCAACACATAAAGGTGGAGTCTCGTGATCCAATGGATCTTGTCTCAACGCGCGAAGGCGGAATCCGAAGTGTTCAGGCACAAAGGCCAAAGTCGTATGTCGTAGTGATGCAGACGAGGGCCGTATGCCCAAAGTGTGGAATAGAGAAGAGGAGCCTTGAATACAACATGAAGTGAAGATAACAAGAAACTCAAGCTGCAGAATACAAACCATTCTGCAGCCCTATAAGTACCAAGCTACTACACGACCGCCTTCGCTTACATAATCATACATGCTGACACATCCTGACTAAAACCTACTACAGTCATCCTAGGAATTCGTAAGTAATGACTCATGATTGTTAATCGATGAGTCATATGACTAATGAGCAACTCGTCATCATCAGTCATCCTTGGTAATCGTACATTAGTGATCCACAATGACCAGTCCACAACCGAATCGTAACATGACATGGCATTACAGTGTTCTATTTGGTTTCCAACCAATAGTTGTACTTGTGTTACAATTACAGATACACGCACGTGCTGTATTGGGGTGCACAGACCATGTGCGCACAGACCACCCTGAGTAGTATATAAGGGTCTCTGTTTCCGCTCTTACACTTCAGAGTTTCTTCAACCTCTGAAGTGTAAGTCCCCACTTTACTTTACTCTCTTCACAACCTTTGCTCACACTCTAGTATAGAACTGTTTGCTTTATAGGTGTGTTACTATGTAATATAGAGTTTCTTCAACCTCTGAAGTAACTGTTTGCTTTATAGCTTTTGTGCTAACTCCTAAGACGTCAGTTGCTATCTGCGCAACAGTAGCTGCCATAGGTGGAGGGAGAGGATAGGAGATGGATGGAAGGAGAGGTCAATGGATGGTCTATGTTCCCCCATGCACCACATCGCCCCACCCCATCCCACCCACTCCCTGCCCCACTCCACCTCCCCCCACCCACCCACACTTTACACCAGCAGCAACCCTTCACACCTTATTTACTTATGGGTCCCCCATTACTTACTGCTTGGCACTGCACAATGTCAGCCTCTACAGCCGAGGGAGTTGCTTTTCCAGAGGTGAACTCACACATGCGGAAAGCAGTAGTAGAGAAGTAGTAATAGTGTACGTGCTACATAGGGTTAGTGCCCGCAGGTGCACATTAATGGAATCAAAAAAAAAAAAAAAACTTGAGGGAAAGATGTGAGCACTTGTAACGGATCCAAATTTCGAGATTTACCGTAGAGGCCCACTGCCAGTGGGGCATTGGTAGTTCATACCTTCAAGTACACATTCAAGTTCAGACTTGGGCTCGTACGTATCGATCAGGCTACGTCTACGCACAACATGATACGACCCTCAGCCAAAGGTAAGCCTTGGAATCGCTTCCGAAGAGGGGAGCACAAACCACTAGATCAGGTCAATAATTATCTCGAAGATCAAGTTCTTCCATAGTACAAAAGATTGGATTGCGAATGCCTCTGTAATAAAGCGCGATAAATAGCACCTCTGCCAATGTGCCCTGACCTAGGCCTAGCCTGGAACGCCTCTCGTGGACCTGCTGGGTGTTCCTTGGTGACATACAGTAGCATTCAAGTTGTCAGCGGCCATCCTAAAGATGCCATCCAGGATGACTGTGAGATCTACAATCTCGCCCACAATGTAATGGGCATTCATCTTCCAGTGGCTAGTAGATGAGGCAGTGACTATGGGCTTGTTGAAGGAGCACTTAGTTGACAGTCTCTGTACAACGTCGTAGATCGGTCCTACAGTACTGGGACAACCGATCATCAAGGAAGAAAACAAACCCAAGTCTTGTCGGATAGTGGATGGAAGGAAGTAGTACTTGCACCAATTAATGGTTCAAGAAGAGATTGGGATGGGATGCGTACAGTTGAAATACCACTTGTCGGTGACATCGTACATGAATACAATACCCATTGCATGGCGGTAGTACGTGCAGTGGTGATCGTTCGAAAAGATTCTTGGGCTGCAGGAGTGTCACACTACGCCGTCCATAAGCAGATGCCGAAAGGAGACGGCAAAAGGGTGTCGTACAATCCAGAGTATAGGCGAGCGATAAGGGTGGTGGGGACATGATCGGGATGATCGGGTAACTTATAAAGCCCACATCGACTCGCGCAGCACAAGATGGTCGACGTATCACCCGCCGCATGCACAGGAGTCGCTTCGTCTGGTCGATCGGGTCGAGAGCTCCCATCCCTAGTCGTACGGAAGGGAAAACTAAATTGAGAGACGGCGAAGTTAGGTAGGACTGTACGTCCAGTCGGTGCGCCGACATGGCACCCGCGATCGATCGCACCCAAGAGTGGTGCATTGGCACCCCAGAACCTGCAGATCCCCCACTCCATGTGCCCTCCGGCATGGATGCGAGGCAGCTGCGCGAGGTCGTTATCTGCAAGCTAGACGCGGAGGACACCGCTCTCGGTGCTGAGGTGGGGATCGGCTGCATCTTCTTCGATCGTGTGAGAATGCGTGTGAGAGGACAGTATTTCTCGCCACCTGTGCTGTTATGATTCATCGTTCGGGACTGGTAAGCGAGATGACGAGTCGCTCTCGGGACTTACCAACATTTACTATTACGCCCTCCATTGTTCTTACTCATGTTATGGTAACCGTTTACTCATGTCATGGCGTCTGCTTACCAATGCGCTGTCGTGTCTTACCAATGTACTTATGTTGATTACTGATACTAGTAGTAGTGGTGACTGTATTGCTGACGAAAGGCATACAGGTCGCGGTAGTTATAAGGCAGCTGTTGACTGTTGTGGTCGGCAGCTTTACTCTCTTGTATCATCACCGAATCTAGTCGGGTTCTCTTCCAAAAGCCCGCCTCGTGCATAGCTCTCTTAGGAAGGCGCTTTCAAGTGTCCTTGGAACAAGTCACGCCTCCGTGCGTTGACACGCATTGCTGAATCACGTTACATTTGCCATCACGTGTAAAGGCCTAAGTCAGGCCACGTCGTGCCAGTCATAACATTAGAGTAAAGCTCTCCTCACACGCCGTGGCGCCAATCACAACCAAAGACGGTTGGGACTTCCAGCCCTTCTTAATCAATTCCGGGGAAAGAGACGCCCCTGCAAGATACATCATCAATCGAGTCCGTTGGAGGACAATTCCAGACGACAGAAGAAGAGGGACGTTAGAACACTTCAATACCGGATACTACGCAGAGGCAGCCACAGCCCAACGATTTCACCCTATCATCTTTCATCACGAAAGGTGTTGTTGGGTGGAGCTCAGGTGGAATCGAACCCAGGAATATTTTGAAGCAGCCAGACCAGCTGGCGACGATCTCAACTGCAATATTCTACTATCAGAAGCACGAGACATCAACGAACAGGGAAGAATCGACGGGGAACCAGAAGAAGCACAGTCGGAACCCATATCCCCAGAACTCCAACACAGAACACCAGCAAGATCGGACACCAGCCATACGAGTGAACGAGTCCACACCCCGTCAGTAGAAAACGAACCTGAAACTATCTACGTTCACGAAGAAGAACCCGCAGTCGAGGAAATCATCACTCAAACAGCTACGTTACATATCCCTGACCCAATTAGGATGGCTACTCAAACACATATCGAGGAAATAGCCCCACTAGTCATCGATGAAAGGACGGGCCATGTTGTGAATATGGACCCAGAAGATCTACAAGCCGCACGATGGGCCATGGGCCCAGACGAACCAGACCAACCAGGAGGATTCGACTTCGACTATAATGAACCACCTCCTCGACCATACGAACAAATCAATAGAGGGGTACAAGAACACAGACAACCAAATCAAGGAGGCCCTCCATTCGGAGGAGGACCGCCAGGAGGACCGCCAGGAGGACCACCACCCATGGGGGGAGGAGGACCGCCAGGAGGAATACCCCAAGGAGGAGGCAACGCCACAGACAAATTCATAGGAAACCCCCCAAGTTTGTTCGGCGGAGACAGGTCAAAAGTCGAAGGATTTATCCTTCAATGAGAAATCTACGCTGGAGTCAACGCAAGTCACTCAGCAATGAGGAATAAATACCAAAAAGCTATGTTATTCCTCACCTACGTTCAAGGAGACCTGGTTAACGCCTGGGTCATGTCCGCCAACCAATGGCTGGTACGGGAGGTATCCAGGGGAGTCAGTCAATTCGACAACAGGCTGTGGAATAATATTCTACAAGCCTTTCGGCGACAGTTTACCGACGTACTCAGCAAGGAACGCGCCCAAGCCCAACTGGACGCAGGAATCAGGATGAAGGAAGGAAAAATCGATGACTACATCGCACAATTCGAACAACTCGTTCGTTACGCAGGATACGAGATCAACGCGGAGCAGACCTTGAAGTACTTCATAAAAGGACTGCCCAGAACACTCTACGAAGCAATGTATCAACACGACGACCCCAGAACTTACAAGGAGTGGAGGGCATCGGCCCTCAAAAGACAGCAAAAGTGGATCCATATGCAGACGGTGTGCGGGAACTTGGACATGTTCAAAGGATCCACTAACAGGAATCAATTGGGAGCACTGGCGAAGCTGCTCGCCCCACTACCACACCCCGACGCAATGGACACATCGGCGGATCGAGTTAGAGGAAGACTCGCGGGAGCAGAGGATGTTCTCAACACCCCACGACCTCCCTTCCCGCCGAGAGGAGGATACCTTCAAAGGCAGCAAGGAAACCGACCTAATTTCAGTCAGGTCCACTGCTATAACTGCGACAAAATGGGGCACATCAGTCGAGACTGTCGCCAACCACGACGAAACAAACGCCAACAGATCAGGAGTACCAATGAAACGCCAAAGACTGATGAAGACAAAGCCGAAGACTGGCTGAGGGGAGTAGCCAGCGAAGGAGACGACGTGAAGGACCTCATCCTGCAGAAGCTGATGGGGATGGATTTTTCAAATGCCTAAACCCGACGGCCTGGGTGAGGGCACTTCGTTGTAACTCAGTGTACATTATGCGCTACCGTTCCATGCGAATTCCAGTTCAGCTACACACGCGTTACAACACGGCCAAGATAAAAGCACTAGTGGACTCAGGAGCCACTGATAACTTTGTGAGCGAAAGCTTTCTCCAGCGAATGGGAATAAAAACACGGCTACTAGACACGCCTAAACGAATCTACAATATCGACGATACCACAAACAAAGCCGGCAACATAACTCGATACGTCATCCTACGAGTTGATGTCAACAGAAATGACAAGGAAATGAGATTCCTGGTCACCAATATCGGGAAAGAAGATATACTGTTTGGGTATCCATGGCTAGCGGCCTACGAACCGCAATTCGACTGGAAGAGAGGAACAATTAACCAAGCACATCTTCCAGTCACGATCAAAACCGTCAATGTCACCAACAGAAGAGACGTTTTGGCCCATCTCTTAACAACTTCAAAAGACCACATAGTGAAACAACTACAGCACGAAGAAGCACACGGACGAAGAGTACTGATCCCAGCGGTCGAACACGCTATCGCGGCCACACCCAAAGACAAGGAAACCGCCGTCCTACCTCCACAATACGAAGCATTCCGCAAGGTGTTTGACGAAGAAGCATCAACAAGGCTCCCCGAGAGGCGACCTTGTGATCACGCAATCACGCTCCAACCTAACGCCCCGACATCGATCACATGCCGACTTTACCCTATGACCCGAACGGAAGATGAAGCCCTGGACACCTTCATCGATGAACATCTCAAGAAGGGGTATATTCGACCCTCACAATCACCATACGCGTCGTCCTTCTTCTTTATTAAAAAGAAGGATGGGAAGCTTCGCCCGGTCCAAGACTACCGCTGTTATGTGCGTGTAGCACGTGAGCCTGACTTAGGCAACGAGGAAGTGAACACGATGACTTAGCAAATCCTCAAGCACGTAGGCTGAGTTAATCGTCTCAATGCGCGAAGGCGGAGTCTGAATCGCTTCACCAAATACCAGTGCGTCGGTATTTGGTCTTTGGTGGTTTGCTAGCTTCTTCAGTCGAAGACTGATAGGAAGAGTGGAGCCGAGAGCCGATTGATTCGAAAGAGCGAAGTGTACAAGAAATCCAAGCTGTCGACTACATCAGTTGACAGCTTCCTTATAACGGTCCACTCTCATCAGTGGTACCGCCACTACTAGTACTATCAGTCATGCTACTACTACCATCAGTCATCATCCAGTAAGCGTGCTACTACTACCATCAGTCATCGTACAGTAAGCGCGTCAGTCAGCGCGTCAGTCATCAATCCGTATAGTACATGAATCAGTCCGTCCAATGGATAGGTAAGCTTCAGGAGCGACTTGTCATCCTGCTTACCACTCGCACCGTTACATCACCCCCTTCACAAGGGTGAGCGCCCACGCTCCACTACCCAGTTAGTCACCGTTGTAAGCCCGACGTCCGTCTCGTGCTCATCCCGCACCCTCCTGAGGGCATGCGCCCGTCCCAGTCTGGTTGCCGAGTGACGCGCCCGGTCGACATGGACGTAAATGTCGTCCTCGAGTTTCTTGATGGCCGCTTCGAGTTCCGCGACGACCTCCATGGATGCGCGGTAGCGCCTCACTTCAGCTTGGAGGGATATGTCTCCCAGCCTGGCGAGGGCTTCGTCCACCTGGTGCTTTCCACGGAAGTCAGCGCGGAAGTACTGGAGTTCGTCTCTGGAATACTCAGCGGCGGGGCCCATGTCTCTACAGGGTTCGGCGTGTATGTCGGCGCGATAGATGGGCAAGTACTTCCCCATCGTCCCAAACACCTCCAGGTTATCAAGCATCCGGACCCACACGTATTTCGCGGGGATGCGTCGTCCATCGTGTTCGATCACCATCGGTACCCAATTCATCCCGTTGTTGAGGATGAATCCGCCTGGGGTAGGCGATATGGCACGGAGAGGGATCCTCGTCGCATGCATTCGGCGCGTAGTGACTGGTGAGGGGTCGCGTGCCTCCCGATAGGGGGGTAAGCCCCGGGCCACGTATCCCTCCTTGGCCGTTGGTCCGTAGACAACAGCAATCGGAGGTGGTCGGGACGCCTCATCATGGGTTTCGCCGGTAAGGACTCGGACCTGGAAGGGAGGTACAGGGACGGGAGCGCAGTGGCAATAATTTGGGGGGTTGTCGCACTGGATGCAGACAACCCGTGCAGCGTGGTAGGACTCATCGCTGGCGTCGTCCTCGTCTTCACTGCGGGTGTCGTGGTAGGTGTTGTTGTTGTTGTCACTGCTGTCCTCGTCATCGCTGCTGATGTAGTCGACGGCAGTGGTCGATGTGTTAGCGGTGGAGGGCTGCAGGAGGCTTGCCTCATCAACAGCCGTATTCTCATCCTCCTCTCTGCTGCCGTCCTCTTCACTACCTGATCCTGCCTCCATGCTGTCATCACCTCCTTCAAGAGGCCGTACTCTGCCCTCATCTTCTTCCACTCGGCCGCTTGCGGGTGTGGGGAATCGCCTGCGAGCCTCGGCCAGGTCTCGGGCGGCTTGATCATTGATGGCTGTTGTTCTAACATGCTCGACGGCTGAGCAGTAGGGGTCGTCGACGTTGTTGTTGGTGTCGTAAGTGGTGAGGGTGTTGACAGAGGGGAGGTCATCGATGTGTGTGAGAGTGTTAATGGGAATGTAAGCCATGGGAGTTGGGGGTTGAAATGTAGGCCGTTCCGTCATCCCTGCTTTTATGTGAATTTCGGCATGTGGGTTAGACTGTTTGAACTTCCTTATCTCTTTGTCCACATGGACATCGTCCCATGGGACCCACTGGTTGTCCAAGTCGGCGTAGCCTTTCCACTTGATCAGGTATTGTAGTTTGCGCCCGCGCCCATGTCTTCTTGAGTCTAACACCTTTTTGACCTCATATTCTTCCACGTCCCCTACCAATTCTGGTGGTGGGTGTTGATAGTTTACGCCATGAGTCAGCGTTTCTTTGTAAGGGGTAAGGAGATCTGTGTGAAAGACATCATGGATGCTCCACTGTGTGGGAAGTTCGAGTCGATAGTTAACGGGAGACATCACCTGGACAACTCGAAACGGTCCATGTCTCCTGGGCGCAAGCTTTGTGGTTGGCTGGTTGGTTCGCAGGTGGCGTCCATCAAGCCAGACCCTGTCCCCTATTTGATATTTGGGAGTGTCACGATGCTTGATCCATGACTGTTGTGCACGGCGCATCTGTTCTTGCGCTTGGCTTCTTATCTCCTTCAATTGTTCTAGTCGAGCCCCGACTCGCGGTATTGGTGATTTCTTATCGGTCCAGTTAGTAAGAGGGTGATAGCCCATTAGCAATCTGAACGGCGTTTTGCGTGTGGATTCGTTGGTCCAATTGTTGTGTGCA
Organism: Lactarius quietus; assembly: GCA_015025155.1. Lineage (NCBI taxonomy): Eukaryota > Fungi > Basidiomycota > Agaricomycetes > Russulales > Russulaceae > Lactarius > Lactarius quietus. Next base: position 25,295 of record WITN01000552.1, read on the forward strand.
AATTCCGCGAGTGCTAGGTAATCGGCCCAGTTGTTTTGATGCTCGTTGGTCCAAAATCTGAGGTATTGTTCCAGCCACTGGTTGGTCCGTTCTGATTGTCCATCTGTCCATGGATGGTAGGCCGTTGATATGTTTTGTTGTATTCCCAGGACTCGACATAGCTCTCTTGTGAACTTCGATGCAAATCGGGGATCCCTGTCGCTGATAATTTTTGATGGTAGCCCAAATCGCGCGACAACGTGTTTGGCATAAAGCACCGCTGTTTCTTCACCTGATATCTCCTCCTTGCATGGTATGAATATGGACGCTTTTGAGCAGTCGTGATCAGTGACCGTTAGTACGGAGTCGTATCCCCGTGATACTGGGAGTTTGGTGATGAAGTCTAGCGCGACCACTTCGAATGGCATTGCTTCTGGTTTTGGGAATATCGGCTGTAATGGTGCCCTCGTTTTCTGTGTATTGACCTTACATCGCTGACACTCGGCGCATCCGCGAATGTACTCGGTGATATCACGTTTCATCGTGGGCCACCAGTAGTGGCGCTCTACTAACTGTGTCGTTCGATTTATTCCTGGGTGACCATGAATAGGGGGATTGTGATGTGTGGAGATTACTTCTCTGATCTCCTCCATTGTTCCCGTTATTACGAGTCTCTGTCCTTGGTACCACCAGAGCCCGTTTACTTTTGTTAGCTTGTGGGGGTCAACCCACTTGCGTATTCTTTGCTCGTCTTGTTGCGGAGTGATTGTGGTTGTTCGTATGAATACTTCGTCTGGCAGTACAACGACGTCCTCGTTGTCTTTTTCTCCTTGGTCATAGTCAGGTCGCTGAGACAGGGCATCGGCTCGTCCATTGGCTGTCCCCTTGACGTGATGTATTTCGAAGTTGTATTCTGCCAGCTCCAGTACTTCTCTTGCAATGTGTCAACTAATTTTCTGGGGATCTCGCCAGTACCGAAGGTTGAGATGATCCGAGAAGATGTGTACTTTATGCGGGGATCCCGCCAGTAGGTGTCTCCAGTTTCGCAACGCCTTTACGATGGCCAATAGCTCCAGGTTATAGATATCATAATTGCGCTCGGCTGCGTTGAGTGTTGCCGAGTAGTATCCCACTGGATGTCGCTTTCCATCTGCTTTCTTCTGCAGTAGTACCGCTCCAACCGCGAAGCCTGACGCATCAACTTCTAGGTCGAACTGTTGGGTCTGATCGGCGTGCGCGAGGATGGGTTCCGTAGTGACTCGTTGTTTGAGCATGTCAAACGCATTCTGGTGTCTTGTGCCCCATTGCCATGGTTCGTCTTTACGTGTTAGCTCGTTTAGTGGTTTGGCAATGGTGGCAAAACCTCTGATGAACTGCCGATAAAAGTTGCAAAAACCCAAAAAAGAGCGTACGTCCTTTACTGAGGATGGTGACTGCCAGTTACGAACACCTGAAATTTTAACGGGGTCCATGCGTGTTACCCCCTCTTCAAGGATTACCCCCAGGTAATCAATACTGGGAGCGTTGAAGACACATTTCTCCGGTTTGAAAAAGAGGTCGTGTTCCTGTGCGACCGCTAGGACGTCGCAGACCGCGTTTTGGTGTTTCTGGAGCGATAAGGGGTGTCGTTTGGTTGCTATTGCGATATCGTCCATGTAGACCCGAATTGTGGTCCCCATGGATTCGTGTTTGGCTATAGTTGGTCGGTAGATTTCGTTCATGAAACTTTGGAATGTGGCCGGTGAGTTGCACAGTCCAAAGTACATTACGGTGGGTTCAAAAAGTCCGCGGCGTGTTTTGAATGCGGCTTTGTGTTCGTCCCCTTCTTTGATTCATATGTTATTGTACCCTTGTCTGACATCCAGTTTACTGAATATTTGCGCTCCTCCGAGATCCCTGATTAGATCGTCAATGAGGGGGAGTGGATATTGATTGCGTATTGTCCATTTGTTTATTTTCCGGTAATCCTGTACCGGTCGTAGCTTTCCGTCCTTCTTTTTGATGAAGAAAAATGATGATGTGTACGGGGATTTTGAGGGACGAATGTATCCCTTTTCTGTTTGTTCATCGATGAACTCATTGAGTGCTTCGTCTTCGACCCTTGTCATTGGGTATACTTTGCAGTCGATTACGTCTGGTACCCCCTTTTTGAACTCAATTGCATGATCGAAACTTCGTCTTGGGGGAAACCTCTTTGCTTCTTCTTCGCTGAATACCTTTTTGAATTGTTGGTATTCTTTTGGTATGCGGACTTCTTTGGTGTATTGATTGGCGTCGATTGCGAGTTCAACTGCCGATCGTCGTCCATATACTTGCTCCTCTATTGTTGTCACTATTTGTTCCTTTGTTTCTTCGGTGAACATTCGTGACACTTTTGCGTCGTGTTTTTCTTCGCTGAGCAATCTTGCCAAGACTGCTTTTTTGTCGTTTGGATTGACCGATCGTAGTACTATGGGGAGTTGTTTTTCGTCAATAGTGGCGTGACGCCAACTGAACCTTGGTTCGTAGGTTGCAAGCCAAGGATATCCCAGTAGTATGTCTTCCCTGCCAATGTCAGTGATAAGGAAGTGCATTTCCCTTTGAGCTCCTCCTGTTTCCACGTTAAGCGTAAGGTAGTGTGTGATCTGCCCTGCTTTATTAGTGGTATCGTCGATGTTGTAGATATTTTTTGGCTTATCTAATGCCCGTTGTCCCAAACCCATTCGTTTTACGAATTGTGGATGGATGAAGTTGTCGGTGGCTCCTGAGTCCACCAACGCTTTGATGTCGGCCATATTGTAACTTGCGCGAATCGACACTGGTACTCTCATAGAACGGTAGCGCATAATATACACAGAGTTACAATGTATTGCCCTCACCCAGGCCGATGGGTTCAGGCGCTTCCAAAATCCTGTCCCATCAATTGCTGTAGGACCAGGTCCTTTACTTCCTCGTCATCTCCGGCGACTCCTTGTAGCCATTCCGCTGCCTTTTCTTCTTTAGTTGGCACGGTCTCGGTGGTGCATGTTTGTGTATCGCGGCGTCTTCGGGGTTGCCTACAGTCGCGACTGATGTGTCCCATCTTCTGGCAGTTGTAACACTGTGTTTGGCTGTGATCTCGCTTGAACTGCCTCTGTATGAATCCTCCACGCAGTGGAAATGGTGGGCGCGGTGGTGGATTGTTGTCTCGTTTGTAGTTCTGAAGCACGTCCTCTGCTCCAGCTAGTCGTCCTCGTACCCAATCTGCAGAGGTGTCCATTTGGTCATCATTGAGTGGTGCTAGTAACTTAGCTAGCACTCCTGGGGTTCGTCCTGGTTTGAAGGCGTCGAGATTTCCTCTAACCGTTTGCATGTGAATCCATTTTTGTTGCCTCTTTAAGGCGGATTCTCTCCATTCCTCGTAGTTTCGGGGATCATCATGTTGATACATGGTTTCGTATAGGGCCCGCGGTAGTCCTCTTGTGAAATACTTGAGTGTTTGTTCCGTGTTGATATTGTACCCTGCGTGTCGAACAAGCTGTTCAAACAACGTGATGTAGTCGTCAATTTTTCCCTCCTTCATGTGTATGCCGGCATCGAGTTGTGCCTGCGCTCGTTCTTTGCTGAGAACGTCGCCGGACTGTCTTTGAAAGGCGTGGAGCAGGTTCTCCCATAGCCTGTTGTCGAATTGATTGGTCCCCGTGGCAACTTCATTGACGAGCCATCGGCTTGTGGACATGACCCATTGGTTAACCGCGTTCCCCTGAATGTATGTGAGGAACAACATAGCTTTCTGATACTTATTGATCATAGCTGAGTGATTGGCGTTGACCCCTGCGTAGACCTCCCATTGGAGGATGAATGCCTCGGCTTGTGACCTGTTTCCTGTGAATGTTGGTGGTGGGTTACCGATGAATTTATTGTTTCCCCCTTGAGGCACATTGTGTGCCACCGCTGGTCCTGCTAGATGTGGTCCTCCTCCTGGCGGTCCTCCTCCTGGCGGTCCTCCTCCTGGTGGTCCTCTTTCTGGCGATCCTCCTCCTGGCGGTCCTCCTCCTGGTCGACGTAATGGTGGGAATGGCCTATTCTCGGGTGATGGTACTCTGTTCCGGTCGATTCGGAACTCATAGAACATATTTTGGTCATCTGGGTTGCTTGGCGCGTTGGGGATGTCTGGTCCCATTGCTCGATTGACGGCTTGCATGTCTTCTGGTTGTAGTGCTTGAACGTGGCCAGTTTGCTCATTTATGACGAGCCAGGGTGGTGATACTTCTGTCTGGGTCGCCATGTAGCTGTATGGTAATCCCCTAATTGGTTCAGGGATATGTAACTCAGCTGTTTGCACGGCAAGTGCATCTACTTCTGGTGAATGCACTGCGATATTTTCTGGTTCCTCCTGATCGTCTGAGTGGGTTGCGGGCCGCTCGCTGGTGTCGCTAGTGGCTGCTGGTGTGTGTGTTCGTATTTGAAGTTCTGTGCGGGGTGGTTCAGTTTCTAGGTCCCGATCTTCTTGTCCGTCAATTGCTCCTTGTTGATCCACTGGACGTGCGTCCGTTAGTGGAATGTTGATGTGTAAATCGTCTGCTGCTGGCCGTGTTGCTTCGAAGTAGTTGTTTGTGTTACTCCACCTGAGTTCTACCCAACAGCACCGCTCTTTGTTGAAGATGACGGGGTGGTATCGTTGTGCAGTAGCCGCCTCTGCGTAGTATCCGGTATTGTTTTCGTCGCTCCTTTGTGTGTCTGGTACGTGTCGCCACCTGACTCGACCAATGATATAGCAAGTGGGTGCGTCTCGTTCTCTTGACTCGATTCGGTAGGGCTGAAAGTCCCACCCGTCTTTGGTGTTAACGGTTGCCACGGCGTTTGATGTAAGTGGAGCTTGGATTTAATGTTACATGCGTGTAGCACGTGAGCCTGACTTAGGCAACGAGGAAGCGAACGCGATGACTTAGCAAATCCTCAAGCACGTAGGCTGAGTTAATCGTCTCAACGCGCGAAGGCGGAGTCTGAATCGCTTCACCAAATACCAGTGCGTCGGTATTTGGTCTTTGGTGGTTTGCTAGCTTCTTCAGTCGAAGACTGATAGGAAGAGTGGAGCCAAGAGCCAATTGATTCGAAAGAGCGAAGTGTACAAGAAATCCAAGCTGTCGACTACATCAGTCGACAGCTTCCTTATAACGGTCCACTCTCATCAGTGGTACCGCCACTACTAGTACTATCAGTCATGCTACTACTACCATCAGTCATCATCCAGTAAGCGTGCTACTACTACCATCAGTCATCGTACAGTAAGCGCGTCAGTCAGCGCGTCAGTCATCAATCCGTATAGTACATGAATCAGTCCGTCCAATGGATAGGTAAGCTTCAGGAGCGACTCGTCATCCTGCTTACCACTCGCGCCGTTACAACTGCGCTATAAATCGGTGGACGGTACGAAACCAGTACCTGCTCCCATTAATAACAGATTTAATGCGAGACCTTGGTGGAGCGGTCATCTTTTCAAAGTTCAATGTCAGACAGGGGTACAACAACATTAGGATCAAAGAAGGCGACGAACACAAGGCAGCGTTCAAGACAAGACGAGGCCTTTTCGAACCTACGGTCATGTATTTTGGCCTTTGCAACTCACCAGCGACCTTCCAGGCCTTCATGAACGAAATATACCAATTAATCATCGCCAAATTCACACCGGAGGGAACACACATCCGCATTTACATGGACGACATCACCGTCGCCACCAACAACTGTGGCTCCCTCCAACGTACAACGGAGGCACACACAGCAGCCGTCTCCGCAGTCCTTGCAGTCGCCGCCGCCCATGATCTCTACTTCAAATTGTCAAAATGCGCATTTCATGTTCCATCAATTGATTACCTGGGGGTAATCCTTGAAAAGGGGATGACGCGCATGGATCCTGCGAAAATCACGGGTGTTCGCACGTGGCCCACGCCAACAAAAGTCAAAGATGTACGCAGCTTCCTAGGTTTTTGCAATTTTTACCGCCCCTTTATTCGAGGATTCGCCAACATCGCCAAACAAATGAATGAGCTAACAAGGAAAGATGTCAAATGGCATTGGGGACCAACCCAACAAACAGCCTTCGAGACACTCAAACAACGCATTACAAGTAACCCGATCCTCATTCATCCAGATCCGAAAGCACAATACGACCTTGAAGTAGACGTGTCAGGATTTGCAGTTGGAGCAGTCCTTATGCAGAAGGGATCCGATGGCAAAAGGCACCCAGTCGTGTTCTATTCAGCTACCCTCAATGAAGCAGAACGGAACTACGACATATACAACCTGGAACTACTAGCCATCGTGAAAGCACTACGAAACTGGAGATACTTACTAGTGGGATCACCACACAAGGTCAGAGTATTTTCGGACCATATGAACCTACAATACTGGCGAGATCCACAGAAGATTAGCTGAAGAGTCGCTCGAGAAGTCCTAGAGTTGGAAGAATACGATATCGAGATACACCACCTCAAAGGACGAGCCAACGGTAGAGCAGACGCGTTGTCCAGGAGGCCAGATTACGACACTGGAGAAAAGGACAACGATCGAGTCACCGTCCTGCCCAACAAAATATTCATACGAACGATCACGGGAATTATACCGGCACCCATCAAACAGGACGAAGTACGAATCAAAGCATGGATTAGCCCTCATGAACTCAAGAAGATAGAGGGCGTCTGGTTCAAGAATGGACAAGTGGTGGTCACTGCCAAGAAACACGAAGAGCTAAGAGAAGTCATAAAGCAGTGCCAAGATGTGTTGACGGCAGGACATCCAGGAATAGCAAAGACACAAGAACTGCTAGCACGACACTACTGGTGGCCTAACATGAAAACCAACATTGTCGACTACGTTCAAGGATGTGCGGAATGCCAACGACACAAGGTCAACACTCGACCCACCAAAGCACCACTCGAACCCATTTACCCACGAATGGAAGCCACACCATTCGAAGTCATTGCTGTGGATTTCATAACTAAGTTACCCCAATTGGATGGATACGACTCAATTCTGACGATCACAGATCATGACTGTTCCAAGGTGTCAATATTTCTACCCTGCTGAGAGTCAATATCAGGGGAAGAAACGGCGATGCTTTATGCCCGAAAGGTACTCCCACGGTTTGGACTCCCAAGCAAGATAATCAGCGACCGAGACCCCCGCTTTGCGGCAAAGTTCATGCGAGAACTGTGCCGAGTCCTCCAAATACAACAAAACATATCGACCGCTTACCATCCAAGGACGGATGGGCAATCAGAACGCACCAATCAGTGGTTAGAGCAATATCTTCGATTGTGGGCAAACGAAAGACAAGATAACTGGGCGGCCCAGCTACCGCTAGCAGAATTTGCTCACAACAATACGATAAGCAGCACCACAAAGCAAACCCCGTTCTTCGTACTAATGGGGTATCATCCGAGAGATAAGTGGACGCCGGGAGCAATCAGCTTACCCAGCGTATCAAACAGACTAGAACAACTAGTAGACGCCCGACGGAGCGCACAGGAGAACATGATAAAGGCCCAAAACTTGTGGATCAAACACAAAAACACGCCTAAGTACACCACAGGAGACCAAGTATGGCTAGATGGGTGCAATCTACGAACTCATCAGCCCACCGCCAAACTTGCGCCCAGGAGACAGGGGCTGTTTGAGATTGCACAGGTGATGTCCCCTGTGAATTACTGGCTCAAGTTACCCCCGCAATGGAAGATACATGACGTGTTTCACACAGATTTACTCACGCCTTACAAAGAAACACGCATGCACGGCGTAAACTACTTACGCCCACCACCCGAACTAGTTGAAGGCGTGGAAGAATACGAAGTCGAAAAGGTGATAGACTCTCGAAGACATGGGCGAGGACGTAAACTCCAGTACCTCATCAAATGGAAAGGTTACGCAGACTCGGAGAACCAGTGGGTCCCGTGGGACGACGTCCATGCGGAAACAGAGATAAGGAAGTTCGCACGATCAAATCCGAGGGCTGAGACTCACATAAAAGCAGCCCTGATAGGATCATCTATGCCATCAACTTCCTCATCCCTTTACACAATGACCAATGTCCCTCTCTCCATTGTCCACCTTGACGAGATCACCATCCCCCACGTCGACACCCTCAACACCTATGATGGCAACAACAATGTCGACGACCAGTTCTGCTCAGCCTTCGAGCACGTTAGAGCTGTCACAGAACAAGAACAAGCCGCCCGAGACCTGGCCGAGGCTCGCAGGCGATTCCCCACACCCGCAAGCGGCAGAGTGGAAGACGATGAGGGCGGAGTACAGCCTCTTGAAGGAGGTGATGTCAGCATGGAGGACGGACCAGATAGTGAAGATGACGGCAGCGGAGAGGAGGATGAGGATACGGTTGCTAACGAGGGAAGTATCGACCGATCCCTCGCAGTTATCAACCCCTCCACTGCCTCGCTCACCACTACGGCAGTCAACCCCTCCGTCACCTCGCTCGCCACCACTGTCGTCGATGAAGATAGTGAAGAAGAAGACGATGACAGTGATGAATCATACTATGCCGCCCGAGTCGTCTGCATCCAATGCGACCAACCTCCTAACTACTGCCACTGCGCTCCCCTCCCTATACCTCTCCACGTCCGCATCACTACCGAAGAAACCCGTGATGAGGCGTCACGACCACCTCCAGTTGCTGTTGTCTACGGACCAACGGCGGAACAGGGATACGAAGCGCGCAGTCTACCCCCCTATAGGGCAGAACGCGACCCATCGCCCTTCGCTACGCGCCGAGCGAATGCGACACAGCTCCCTCTCCATGCCATATCGCCTACTCCCAGAGGGGTCATCCTCAACAATGGAATGAACTGGGTCCCGATGGTCATCAAACATGACGGACGCCGAATCCCAGCCAAGTACGTACGAGTGCGTATGCTAGACAACCCCGAGGTGTTTGGGACGATGGGGAAGTATTCGCCCATCTACCGAGCAGATATCCACGCCGAACCATGCCGAGACATGGGCCCCGCAGCTGAGTACACTCGCGAAGAGCTCGGCTACTTCCGCGCTGACTTCCGTGGGAAGCGACAGGTAGACGAGGCCCTTATCAGGCTGGGAGACATCTCTCTCCAAGCTGAGGTGAGGCGCTACCGCGCGTCCATGGAGGTTGTAGCCGAGCTCGAGCAAGCCGTCAAGAAACTGGAGGACGATATCTTCGTCCATATCGATAGGGCTATGCACTCGTCAAGAAGGCTAGGGCGCGCTCATGCCCTCAGAAGGGTGCGAGATGAACACGAGACTGATGTCGGACTTACCACGGTGATGAATTGGGTTGTGGAGCGTGGGCGCTCACCCTTGTAAAGGGGGTGATGTTATGATTCATCGTTCGGGACTGGTAAGCGAGATGACAAGTCGCTCTCGGGACTTACCAACATTTACTATTACGCCCTCCATTGTTCTTACTCATGTTATGGTAACCGTTTACTCATGTCGTGGCGTCTGCTTACCGATGCGCTGTCATGTCTTACCAATGTACTTATGTTGATTACTGATACTAGTAGTAGTGGTGACTGTATTGCTGACGAAAGGCATACAGGTCGCGGTAGTTATAAGGCAGCTGTTGACTGTTGTGGTCGGCAGCTTTACTCTCTTGTATCATCACCGAATCTAGTCGGGTTCTCTTCCAAAAGCCCGCCTCGTGCATAGCTCTCTTAGGAAGGCGCTTTCAAGTGTCCTTGGAACAAGTCACGCCTCCGTGCGTTGACACGCATTGCTGAGTCACGTTACATTTGCCATCGCGTGTAAAGGCCTAAGTCAGGCCACGCCGTGCCAGTCATAACATGTGCAGAAAAGTCAGCGACTGAAAAATAGGCAGTTGAGGGCATGTTCTGCTGAAATGCACTGGGACCCCGGAACCGGATCGGGCTGGGGGCCCCGGCTAACACACCCGCTTCGGGCAGGGTGGTAGCGAAGTCCCCCTAATTTTTTCCACATGGCCTTCGGCCGCTACGTTACAGCCAAATCAATTAACCCACTTTTTTACTATGTTTCTTAGCTACAATCTTCAGATCAAGTGCGAGCCCACCGAGCCCGACGTCACAAGGGCGAAGCACAGCAAACACTTCGACTGATCATCTCAATTCCTCCTTTTTTCAACAGTTCAAATCTTTTGTTTTAACATCACATGTGTACCCATGACCCATCGTTACAGTATTCCAGCTCAGTTGGACACTCGTGATATGGTTACTATACAACACGGTAATATACACTACTGATACCTTATGATTGATTTATCCTTTCATACTTACTATTTACCTGGACCATTAGTATAAAATTTATGCCTCGAGCACTCGGAATATCCATCCTTTTGTTCTCAAACCCACCTGATCTCGCCTTCTCGACTTGTATCAAATTTCTCCGCTCTACCTCTTCGACTTGTGTATCAGCACACACAGATCACCTGACGTGATTGTGACCTGTCACAAATCTTTTTGACTCTACGTTCTACCTCGAAGAAGGCGTGGGGGCCACAAAGGGGCCCACGCGCACCAGTCTCTGGACTCTTGACACGCACGACAAGTTTGATAGGACTGTTGCCGTCAATGAGCGCTATGAGTTGCATACTTTGCGCACTCCAAACGTGTCCTGGCCTGCTCGGAACAGGCCTTAAATTAAGACTCCGCCCGTGCACATTGTTCAATCATCGAATAAGACAGATATAGCTAATAAAATTTATTAACTTAAGCCAACATTTTAGCACATAACTTTCGACACTCAACTTATGCAAAATGACATAAACATAAATAAAAATTAAATTAATAAGCTATGGACTTTTTTTTGTCTAAGTCGATACAGCAGAGAGAGGGCCCTGCCTCGTCACGCCTGCCCCACCCTGCCCTGTCGTGCCTGTCCCTGCCCTACCCCGTTGCGCCTACCCGCACCCTACCCCGTTGCACCTACCTGCACCCTACCTCGTCACGCCTACCCCTACCCTGCCGCGCCTGCCTCCGCGCTGCGCCATGCGCGCCTTACCCGCAGAACCCCGGCCCTACATGCAGAGCAGGAGGGAGGGGGAGCCCATTCATGTATGGGCTCCCATTCGTGGCGGAACAGAAAGGGGCCGAGTGCATGACCCCTCCCCATTGCATGCCCTCCAGGGGGTTGCGCACAGCAAAAAGGGATCACACCCCCCCGTTTGTCTGTGCTGGCCCCCGTTCGCAGGGCTCCTGGTCCACCCTGTGGGCAACCCCCTTACCCAGACAGGCCCCCACGCACAGGCCCACCAGGGAGGAGGGGCAGGGCAGAGGAGGGCCGCATGGCGATGGGGGCACGTGTGGTCCCTCATCCGTGGGCCCCCACTTCCTCCCTCCACCTCCCCATTCGCAAGTGAATGGGCGAAAGGGGGGAGGGGGGAGGCACGTCACCCACAGGTGCTGTAATGTTTCTACCAAACGTTGTTCCGACTTGGAACTCTTGTAGACCTTGATCCAATAACAGGCCAACAGCAGTTGAATAACGACGACCAAATGTGAACAGCGAACCAAACGACAAGGACTTTGCCTTATATTGAAGGAATACAAACAGGGATCTTCAAGAGATGAGAGGACAGACCACACAAGGATCAACAAGATGAGAGGAACAGGTACTAAGCCAACACTTCAATTGTTCAAGGTAGAATCCAAGACAACGAAGATAAGGTCTCGTCTATCAAGACAGAGCACCTTATATACACTACAGGGCTGACTCCTAAACTGAGTCCCAAATATCGTATCGTATCGTATCGTCCAATCAGCCATCAGGGATAACGACCCAGGCATACAGTACAGTTACAACCAATCAACAAACAGGGATAACAACCCATACAGTACATGAGGCAGAAGGCCCCATCACGAGTCAGAGATACCACTTCCATGAGTCAGAGATAACACTCGACATGACTCACTATCGTCCAATGATCGTCCGGCGCAACATCAGCGCATCATAAGTACAGCCATCAGGCAACATCAGAATGTTCCAATCAGAAAGAATCCAAACAGGACAAAGCCTAACCGAAGTTGGGAATTCCGCATCCAACTATACCCTCTCAGGAATTATGTCTCGACCTGAGGAAACCGTTCCCCCGTGACTTATCCTTTAGACCCGCTTCCCTTGACCTGGGGGATCTGGGGGTTGCTGATCACATGCTTAATCATGTGACTCAGACTTCATCATGCCTAGACGGATAACGTCGCCAGTGTTGTTGTCCACAATGAAATGATCATCTGTACTCAACATTCGCGCGACCTCATATGTCTCATCTTCGTCCAACCTCAGAGACTCTTTGTCTTCTTCTTCAGTGAACCGTACTTCAGGGGGGTCTTCAGCCTTTACAGGCAACCCAAATCGTATGCGCATTGGCTTGGTGATACCACTGGCCATGACACGTGCTCCACACGTGACAGGTGCACCGCCCTCTTGGCGTGTAAATGGCGGCAAGGGCGGGGGAGGGCAGGTGGGAAGGGCCGCGGCAGGTCCCTACCCTGCTGGGGCATAAAGGAGGGGCCCCCGTTTGCATATAAACGGGGGCAGGGGCAAAAGTTGGGAGGGGGGGGCACGCTTGCTGTCCTGCGCAAGTGAGTATGGGCGGTGTGCGAAAGGAGGTGGGGCGTACCTTTCATGTCACACACGCGTTCCCCATTTGCGTGGGGTGGCGCGAGCCCCACGTGCGGATGGGGGTGGATACAGGGTGCTCCAACCCTGCACACCTGGCGAAGTGGGGGGGGCACCAAGGGGCATGCGCGTGCATGTGAGGGCCATACGGCAACAAGGGGAGGGGGTATGCAAACACCCCCGTCCCCTTTGTACCCCATTGTCCTGCTTTTGCACACAGAAGGGGGAGGGCAGGTGGAAGAGTGAGGGGCGGGCGGGAAGAGGGTGTTTGCCCCTCCTTCCCACGCTACGCGTCTCCAATCCATGGAGACGTGTTGTTTGTTTATGCATTGTTATTTTTATTTGTATTTTTATTTGACTTTGTTTTATAATTATTTATGCACGGAAAATAAAAACATAATAGATTATTTTTAAATCGAAAAAAGCGGAGTTTGAAAAATTCGGGCCGGGACCGGAATGGAGTGCGCAAAGTCAAACACTCATAAAGGTCAGCTCGCTGCGCACCGGCACCACCTCAGAGCAGGACGATGTCGTGTACCCCTCCATTCTCCACCTTCCTCGCACTTGCTTCACTATGAGCCAGGTACTTCACTTTCACGAAGGGCGTCTTGGGCGGGGTGTGCGTCTTTTCATTGCGCCGAGAATCACTTTCGTCTCTCCTCCCTCCTGCGCCGTCGCCCTATGCGCCACGTCCCTGCGCTGAAAGCCCTCGCGCGAGCTCAAATCTGATCCTTCTGCTCTGTACGATGTCAGCCTCGATGTCTGGATGCTTGCGCGGTGGTTCTTTAAGCTCCCTAAGGCACGGCACGCAGATCTTGGTGACACTGGCGTGTGGTATTGATTTTGGTATTGACGATGGCGGCGATAGGTACAAGGTGAGTCCACACTTTTTTCTAAGTTTATGAGGATTCCAACTAACACATTCGCGGCACAATAAAATAGCACCATTCGAGCGCCCTTCCGACGCTGCGTTACCCCACCTTCTCGACGTGCTTGGGCGCTCCCCACCTCTCGCTGAATAAGCATGTGAGAGGAAGCACGAATATTCGCGGCTGTCGAAAACGCCACGCTTCCTCTGCCAATTGGCCGCAGACATTTGTTCGAGGGTAGACCACCCCACTCTCTGATCCCATGACCGAGCGCCTGGTAGACGGTGCTGTCCCACAGTCAAACCGAAAACACAACCGAAGGCACCAACGTCATCGCTATCGTCACGCTGCACGACGACGACATTCCCGAATAGGAGTCGTGGTCCCGGCTGGATAGCGTGGCACGACCGAAGTGTCTTTCCTCAGGAACCCGGAGCACTACCACCTGGTCATCTACCTGACTTCAAGTTCTTATGCACCAGACCGCTGCGTGACACCGCGCCCGGCCCTGCAGCTTACCACCAAGGAGCCGTACGCGAACAGGGCGCATTCGTGCAGGCCCCCTTCACCTTGCCACTCTATCGTGCACTTCACCTGTACGACGTAAAGATGGTACGTCCTCCCCCATCGAACTCAACGTCGTCCCTAAAGCGACTCACGCAGCAGACCGAGCTCGATCGTGGCCTCCGCCCCTCCCGCCGAGATCTGCACCATCTTCACAGGAACTCTATTCAGACACCATTCCGGCATTCCCCAACAATTCTTGTGTCGGCCAGTGACCTCGTCACCCTCAAACTTCGCAGGATATCCAGACTGGTCACGACCGGCTATGAGCCTATCGCGCAGTTGAATTGGTGTGTGGACGTCACTTCACATGGAGTGAAAATCGGTAGCCACAGTGGCCCACCTTTTGGGAGCAGCATTTACTTCCGTGCGAGCGCCGAGATTATTTTCATCGACTTCGGGTTGACCTCCTCGGGTCACAGACAACGGACGCGATCCCCCTTGACGATACTGCGGCAACAGGTGTTTAGAGACTGACTGTTTCGCTTGAGAATTGAAGACGACGTGTGAGCCATCGAAGATCTACTTCAAGCCTGCGGCCAGACCTGTGTGACTGGCCCAGAGAAGAACAGGGAACACAAGTCAAAGAAATTCTATGAAGGCTCGAATCACAGACTTCGGAGTTGGGGTGCATCAAATAGAGGATGTCGGTATGAAAAACATCGACTGGAGGACCTCCGTTTCAAAGATGCGATGCGTTACGATGAACAACTTCACTCGTAGGTTAACCGGCCAGCTTCGCGAGAATCGCCCAGCGAGGTTAAGCGCTTGGAACCTTTCCGGTGAGTGAAGCCTTCATATCCTCATTCCTCGGACATGTCTATCATTGACACCAAAATTACAGTAAATGGGTGCGTTTGAGGTCATCACGTCTCGCTGGGAGAGCAAACAACCACTGGGGACGCAAGAAAATACTGGTTGCTCGCTTGCAATCTCGTTGCCATGCTGTTTTTCCGACATTGCTTATCTGGTATACATTACGGACATGGTTTTCAAGTCGATGTGCAACACGGTACCTACTACACAGCATCGTGCTTTCGTGCTTGATAAGTACAATACACCAATTCCTTCCATTTATACTGTAGTACACAATGCGATGCCAGAACTTCAGTATCAATACATGGGTTTCCGCCTCAAGAATTGATGGCCATTAACCAATCCCGACGCCATAGTACATTGTCCTCGTGGCCGTTTCATTTGAGATTTCACATTTCCTTACATCAGCACAGAACTGCAAGTTGTCGCAACATCTCAGCCTCCTCCAAGACATGCCGTACATCCCCAAACCAAATACCGTAGAGGCCACGACTCGATCACCGATCATCATTGACCCTCATTCTCCACTTCAGAAGGGCACATTTTTGCTTGTACAAACGCGCTGGGGCAGCTACGCACAAAGACCTTGACAAAGACGGACTGGCGCTCAATTGAAAATCGAGGCACAGTTCCTAGTCCATTTGTCAAAAAAAGCTGCTTCGAAACTATTCATGCTGCACAATATATATATAGGGAGGTCGATTCCACCTATTTTTGGGGCGTGCAGTACAAAAGACTGTTATGATATTCACATATTCGTCACTGGCGTTCGCCGCCGTGATGATTTCTGAAAGCAGGTCACGGCGCTATGCGTCACGCGTCACACGTCACGTTCCTCGGATCTTGAATAAATAATCGTGAATGCGTAAACGCAAGTTCCAATGAAAACGTTCCGTGTACGCGTTGTAGGCGCTCAAAACTGCTCTCCGTCATATAGGACGGGTCCTAATGCAATGGTCTGCTTGAGCTCCCACCAAGTCTTTCTGTCCTCCCATGGGGAATTATTGCAGCAGCCTTGCAGATTCGCCTTGTTCCGTCGACAATAGTGAAATGCCCTTGGAGATGACGGTCGAAGAGATGGCCCAGCCATCACCAACTGAAGTACCAAGACCTCGGTCCCGGCGGAGCAGAACACAACCAGCATGCAAGTCACCTCACGTAACTTCGTATGAACAGCACGGGATGAAGTCCGCTCCACAGAAAGTGCAACCCATGATGGATGGCAAAGACTTGCCACCGTTACCTGAGGCTTCCTATAGGTCCAGGGCAAAGTCATCCGTCGCCCCATCTCGTTTAGGCGCCAGCTCAGATCAAACACATTCGACTGCAGGTATGATCGACCAAGGCCGGATCCGCGCACGCTCACTGACGATGACAAGAGGACTCCAAGCCATCTCACAGACGACCAATCATGGGTTATCTCACCCCGGGCCGTAGGCCGCTTAATTCGATGGTGCGGCAACTGCTCCCTGAACCCTCCAAGTATGTTCTTAGATACCATCTCTTACCTTGTAGCTCATATATTCTTGTAGATTCAGAATTCTCGTCGTTGGACAGGTGCGCACGCGCTGCGTCGGGCAGTCTCTGTTGAAGTTGACCTGGTTCCATACATCACAACAGAGGCGCTCTGGAAAATCGTCGCTCATCGAGACCGTATTCAAAGTGGATGTGACGACAGTGCGTTTCCATACTCGTGCATTTCTGCAACATCTACGGACTGAGCAATCGATATAAGGCAGCACCAAAGAGAACCGACATCGACTTCGAGTTTTGTCCAGAAGATAACCGCTACCTCATTGTCCATGCATCAGGAAAAACCTCCCTCGCTAGCGAGAGATAAAATACATAATTTGTCAGTTCTTTTTGATATTACCGTCATTAGCGTTTACTCGAATGCCACCAACTTAAATAGCAATAAATTCGAGGTAATTGTAGGTATTTCTTATAGGCCGGTCAAATGTACTGACAATTTTGCTTAATATTTCTCCACGTTATCACAACTTAGCATACCAGGAACAACTTTTTATTAAATGATTTGCATGCCTGCGTGGGACAAACACAACCAAACAGCTACGTAGTAGCTATGAAGACAAGAGATCACAACCACAGTCACTGTACTTTGCAAAGCAGCAAAGTGGGGCCTTTTTTTCTAGATTTTTGAGTTTTT
Organism: Lactarius quietus; assembly: GCA_015025155.1. NCBI lineage: Eukaryota > Fungi > Basidiomycota > Agaricomycetes > Russulales > Russulaceae > Lactarius > Lactarius quietus. Next base: position 42,287 of record WITN01000552.1, read on the forward strand.
TGGAGGGAAAGAGACAGAATTTGGTGATCTGACACTGTTGACTGAAAGTCATGTCAGCAACGTCGTATACACAGGCTTAGGAAAACTCAGAGTGGACCTTTTCACTTAGGATTGTAAGGGTTTGTTGAAACCCATGATTTGGAATCACTCATCGAGAGTGTTGAGGTCAAGTTCGGCGATTGGAGAAACTGCAGACAGAGTGCTGGGAGTTGTACTGGTTTTGCACATCAGTGAAATATAAGGTGAGTAAGCGGCGTACTCACCTCGCTTGGGCATAGATGTTGCTCATCATAACATGGAAGGCTTGCTCCTGGTTTTTGAGTATGTGTCTAAACATGTTCACATGACCCGCGTACACGTCCATGTACGCATTTGTGGAGAATTCATGGGCCTGTTGTTCACCAGTACACCACTTGTAGAGCGTGGCGTACAGCTATGATGTGAAGTTAGCTTTGTAGTAAAAAAAACCATGTGACTTACCGCGGTCGCCACCAGTGCAACCATGGGAATAGGAACTTCCCGACTCGGGCTCCCATTGTTGCCAAAATGGACAGGGAACATATGGCCGAACCGTGAAGCAAACGACATGGTCCCACCAGTGAAGTACAACTCTCGGATGACTGCAATTATACGTTCATTTCGATAAGGTAGCGAGCATTTGATCAGTCCACCGGCTCCAAAGTTCTGGTGTTATGTCAGTAATGGCGCATTCACTTGAATCGCACTCACTGGTGGCACCCTCAGGAAAGTGTAAGTGTAGTTGCTCAATTGGCTGCCAATCACTTGAGCTACCTCCAGGGCCGATCCTATGCCAAGTATAGCAGAAGCGCTGATGGCGGCGCAGCGGTCTTTGACTTCGCTGCGGATAAGGGATATCCGTGCGCGGGGCTGCCATTGAAACTTAGTCAACTCATATAATATATGATGGAACTTACCAGGGAAACCAGTTTGGCAACGTAGTCGTCATCGTCTTGGAGTCGGGATTTAAGTAGGGTTGCACCGGGTTTGTCACAGCGCTCAGCAGCCACGTGAAGTGCATCCTTCGTGAAGGCGAAGGCTACAACAGCATCAGGAAATGTGTTCCGAACCAACAGTGAGGCTCGAAGTTGGTCGATTGTGTCTTGAACCACGACATGGATTATTGGGCGCTGGTGGGTCAGCATGAGTTTCATAGACCCGTACAGAAAAACTAAGTCAGTCAGTATTGATACGCGAAGTCAGTGCAGCTGAAATGGCAGCCTCACTCTTCATAAGAGTGTCGTTGGGTGGAACAGGGGACACACTCCCATCTGCTCCAATCTCTGAGTGGCCACAGAAAGGTTTACAAATGTCTTAAAAACTCACCAGATAACTCAGCCTCGGGCGTCGCTGAGACAGCCATTGTTGCCGGCACCGGGGTAGAGACCACACGGGCCTGGCCATTGAGATTGGCACCAGTGTCAACATCATCGAGGCTGGAGGTGGGAGTCAGCGGGGTGGCAGGGGACTCTTCAACTTCACCAGACAGCCAGGTGGGTTGCTGGGAATGACGATGTTGATTTAAATGTACCCAAAACAATGTGCGAACTCACCTCTGTGGCCATAACATCGGCAAACCTGGAGGGGTTTTTGAGAGCAAGCTCGAAGCTTTGCTCATCGTCATTCCAATCTCCATCAGATTTGGTGTTGTGATCATTGATGCAGGGTTTGTGTGTCACATATGTGCCATTGTGGTCATGTGACATTCGGCGCACGTGAAGGGTGCGCGCTGCCTGCAAAGGCAAGCAAAGAATATCGTGCCGCGAGACATCGCGTGATAAGAATATGTTCAGGTTTCACGTGACTGATGCGAGTTCCAGTCATGTGACCGGGTCGGGCTTATGCCCATGCCGGCTTATCAGAAGCCGAGGTCATTCCAGGCCCTTATCTGGGGGTTCTGATGGATATTTCTGATGGACTAGCCACATTGAGTATATCTCTGCTTGGGTGAGTCATAGTGACTCCTTATCCCTGATGGCCCTTATGGCTGTTCGCCTTGTGTTGTGGGGCCATGGCGCATCAATGATGGACTGATATTATTGGAGGATAAGCCGTATGCTTATCTCTCATGTACTAGGGTTCGCCAGGAGCTCAGCTTGAAAGCCAGCTCCTGAGCAGTATATAGGTAGCAGCTTTGGGCAGTACGGCCCTTAGCTTTACATTCTCATACCACCTCACGACTAGCATGGTTGGTCCCTGTTAATGCATTGCTGTCCACTCCTTTCCAGTGTGTTTGTCTTGTTGTCCCTTTGTGGACTTATCTATTGAGGCCTCATTATTTGGCTCTCACTTGTTGTCATTTGGCTATTCCAGGCGTCATTCGGAGTAGCATCGTCTCTTGTCAACATCACGCGTTCCAGTACTGGTGGTCAAGACAGTACTGAAGGTAGCGTTGGGTCAAAACGTTACATTGTGGAAGTTGTCATTTTCTCGGTCGAGTTGAGCGAGGACGTGGTTGGTATCACCATGACCAGGGTAAAATGACGAAGCTGAAAATTTTCATTTGTTTGATGAACAAATATATGACTAAGCTGTTTGCTCACTGCATTGTACTCGTTTACCCTTTATCGCATTGCCTTCATAATCTTGCTGGGCCACGATCTCGCTTTCCTGGCCTCTTGTAAGAGGCATCGGACGACCATGGGCAGGGCCTTCCTGGATGTCAGCCCCGCAGCCTGCTTGGTGAACCACATACCATTGGTTCATGTTCTCTTGCCTCCCCTGGACTGGGTTTCGGAGGCCGTGGATGTAGTGCCGCTAGAAGCTATGGTGCATTTCTCACATACTAGTGATCATGAACTACCGCTCTGACCTACCAAAATTTTAGATGTACCTGGTACAGGAGTGTTCGGCGGTCCCATGTTGCGGTTGGAGGCTGTACCGCTATGCATAGATGTACCCATGTGAGTCAAGCCTTGGAATGGAGCAATGTTTTCGTTGGCTACAGTGTGCGTGTGACTGTTCGCCCCTCCGATATGAGTGCTGTGGGTTCGAGGGGCCATTTACTGGAGCTCAAAATTAAGGCAAGAAGACAAGAAGATAACCAGAGTAAAGATGATGAGAAAGGGCGGGAAATGGGATGGGAATTGGCTGTGATGGTGCACCGTTTTTATATTCTCAGAAATTGTTGCGCTAACCAAATTTGTTAAAGATCCTGCTCATCATGCTGTACCGTCTTTCCGTTCAACCTACGAAGTCGATTTCACCATCATGAGCCAAGCCCAAGTCCTCTGTCGTGGCTGCAATCGACTTTTCACACCACATGGCCTTTCCCAACACATTACCAGATCTCACTGTCCGAATTGCCATGCGTCGCAAGGGTCTAACACTCCCTCAATACATGATGCTACAATGTGGGACCATGGTATGAATCAAAGCACCTCACAAATTGGTAAGGTCTTCTTAGTGTGCAAATACGTGCTAATGTGTGGAGTTCAGACGCCAATGATGCTGCCAACACACATACCGATGATGTTGATGCCATAACGCAAGTTGACCATGTGGCCCATTCTCAAGACACTGCCAGGGCTGACCATGAAGACACCGCCAGGGTTAACCATGAAGACACCACTGAAACGACTCACGACAAAGATGGCCCAGATCCAGCGGATGCTATCGATGCCAATCTGCTTGAAATTCTGACTGAAGAGTTCAATTCATCTGCTACTGGCAACCCTGAAGAACAGTATTCTGCACCATCGGATCATCCTCAATCAACAGGATTTCAGTCTGATGACCCTGCACAACCGCCCCCTATCCCATTTGAACCCAGCAATACAGGTTGTGCAATGACCATGGTTGTCGACGTCTTTCCACGCGGCAAGCCTGGAGCCCCCATCCCCAGGGAACATGAAGGTCACAATGTGTATCACTCCACTCTCGAGACATTCCGGTCTTCGCTCTGGGCACCATTTCGCTCCCAGTGTGACTGGGAGATCACACATTGGGCCAAAATGTGTGGACCAACTTCATCAGCGATGGCAGATTTATTTGCAATACCCGAGGTTTGATTATCACTAATTTATCTGAATTCTCGCATATTACATTACTAACCTGAGTTGGAAGGTTGTTGACAAACTGGGATTGTCTTATTGGACCCCAAAGGAACTCAACAACATCATCGATCACAATTTGCCAGGACGGCCACCATTCAAATGCCATGATCTAGTCATTGCAGGCGACACCCTGCAGGTCTATTTTCGGGATATATTGCAGTGTATCAGGACCCTGTTCGGTGATCCAGAGTTTGCATGTGACTTGGCATTTTCCACGGAGCGTCACTACACCGATCACCAGCGGACTAGTCGTGTGTATAGTGAGATGCACACTGGTGACTGGTGGTGGGCAGTGCAGGTGCGCTCTCATTTCTTGTATGGGCCCATGTTCTCATGAGCTATTTAAGAGTTCCCTTGAAGCTCGATGACCAGGTGCTACGGTCATCCCGGTCATCATATCCTCTGACAAGACCCAGCTTACACTTTCCGTGGAAAAGCAGCTTACCCTGTCTACCTTACCATCAGCAACATACTGAAAGATATCTGTTGCAAACCATCGCGCCAAGCTCAAATGTTGCTCACCTACCTTCCAACTTCGCGCCTTGAAGCCATGGGCAACAAGGCAGCTTGACGCCGTGCGCTGGGGAACATATTCCACTTCTGTATGTGGAACATCCTGGCCCAAATCACAGCGTGTGGCGAAACCAGTGTCGCCATGATGAGTGGTGATGGTATATGGTGCCGGTGCCATCCAATCTTGGCGGCATTCATTGGTGACTATCCCGAGCAAGCCTTGGTCACCTGCACATACCAAGGGCGATGCCTGAAGTGTCTGGTGGAGCCTAATAGACTTGGTGACTTTTCAAGATCCCCACCCTGAGACTATGACAACATATTGGAGACATCTCAACTAGCAGATAGGGACATTCACACCTTCCATGCTGCTTGCTGCAATGCTGACTTGAAACCAGTCTTCCACCTGTTTTTGGAGGCACTGCCGCTTGACGATATATTCATCTCAATAACACCAGACATCCTGCATCAAATGCTTCAGGGTGTCATGAAGCATTTGATCGCATGGGTGACCAGTGCCTTTGGATCAGCGGTAATCGATGCACATTGTAGGGCATTACCACCTAATCACCACATCACCACTTTCGTCAGAGGAATATCAATACTTTCTCGCGTTACAGGCCTCGAACACAAGTAGATGTGCTGTATACTGCTCAGACTGATCATCGGCCTGTCGCTACCATCTGGAGAAGACCCTTCACGTATTATCAAGTCAGTGTGCGCACTGCTTGATTTCCTCTATCTTGCGCAGCTTCCCTCTCACACATCAGAGACCTTGCATCGGCTTGAAGAATCCTTGGCTCGCTTTCATGCCAGCAAGGATGTATTTGTCAAACTCGGAGTGCGCGACGACTTCAATTTTCCGAAGCTACACAGTCTCCTACATTATTCATCATCAATTACCTTATTTGGGACTACAGACAACTACAATACGGAGCAAACGGAGCGCCTCCACATCGAATACACTAAGTTCGCTTTCCGCGCAACCAATAAAAAAGAAGAAAAACCTCAAATGACGGTATGGAATGAGCACCACGAAAAGATTGAACAACACGCTTTATTCGTTAAGTGGCGGCAACAGGCTCAACAAGAAAGTAGCCCAAATCTGGAGCGCATTGGACCATCCAAACCAGTACCCTGGGTTGTCAAGATGACTCAACATCCCTCTCTTAAGGCAGTTCCATTCAACAACCTGGTAATCAAGTATCAGGCTTTCGAATTTCCGGACGCACTTGCCGACTTTATCACTCAAATCAATAATCCACAAGCCTCAGTGACAGCGTTAAGAGGGCTGGCCGAGGACACCCTTTTACCATTCCGAACCGTCCCGGTTTTCAACAAAGTCAAATTTACATCGACCCGCGACTCCAAAATTGTCGACACCGTGCACATTCAACCGGAGCAAAGGGATGCATGTGGGCGCCCAATACCTGCGTGTTTCGACACAGTTCTTGTCTGTGGTGGGCCTCAAGGGACGGCACATCGGAATGAAGGTATGATCCAATGTTTAGTGTAATCTAACCTAACTGACTGCAGCACAGGTCTCCGAGTGGCTCAGGTATGCATAGTGTTCTAAATACCGAGCCATATTATACCCCAGGTCATATCATCTTCGGAAGTCTCCCTACCAACTCATCTCGCCTACGTCAAATGGTTTTCTCCCACTCCTACTATGCCAGACAGCAACAGCCAATTGTACAAAGTCTCCAGGTTGAGTCGAAATGGCTGGCCCCTTGCCAGCATCATTCCTGTAGAGTCCATAGTTTCAAGTGTACACCTTTTTCCACGCTTTGGTCAAAACGTCCCCACTTGGAATACTTTCTCAGCATTGGAATTATGTGATTCGTTTTACATCAATCCGTACAGTAATCGAGATATGTTTCTTAGATTATTGTAGAAATCTAGCGACATTTTATTGATTGTGCCTGTGCGCCGATATTATCTCCTCTGAGCGCAAAATACTGGCTCATTACTCAGATTTTCTCCAATAGTGCTAAATAACGAAGCCTTTATCTCTCACTAGCGAGGGAGGTTTTTCCTGATGACTGAGTGTTCCAGTCTGGATTCTCAAGCTAGTGATTTTCAAGATCTGGAGACCATCCAGGACTTCATATCACGCTGCACTGACGCAATTTGTTCATCATCAGAGAGATTGCATGCCGTCTGGTAACAAGATCTGTTGTTGTAAAGTTTCTTGACTTTACTATTGATGAAAACCGATATAGGATATGTGTCCCAGCGTCCGATGCTATCGCTGGGAGGCGAGGGGATGGTGTCAAGGAGATCCTGGCCTTGAAAACCGGTGAGAATGCCATGCTAGACCTCTTGTAACTGTTGACACAGACCGGTTCTCCAGATTCCTGTGTTGTAAGGATGATTGAGTCATCCTGTCACTAGCGGTATCTATCTTGATCCCCTTAAGGGAATGGACTATTTTAAGATATCTTTATTGTCTTTGTTCCATGTATAGTAGTTCTTTTGTTCTTTATTATCAAGATACCGGTAGTAGCTGAATTTAGATCAGCTGATGTGGCAGTACGGTGTTCTATTTGGTTTCCAACCAATAGTTGTACTTGTGTTACAATTACAGATACACGCACGTGCTGTATTGGGGTGCACGGACCATGTGCGCACAGACCACCCTGAGTAGTATATAAGGGTCTCTGTTTCCGCTCTTACACTTCAGAGTTTCTTCAACCTCTGAAGTGTAAGTCCCCACTTTACTTTACTCTCTTCACAACCTTTGCTCACACTCTAGTATAGAACTGTTTGCTTTATAGGTGTGTTACTATGTAATATAGAGTTTCTTCAACCTCTGAAGTAACTGCTTTATAGCTTTTGTGCTAACTCCTAAGACGTCAGTTGCTATCTGCGCAACAGTAACAATGACTGACATGGCTTCAGTGCCGGTGGTTCTTGTGTTCACCAAATTTGATGAGGTTGTCACCCAAGTCCTCTCTGACATAACTAGTGGAGTTCCTCAACACTATGGACGAGCGATTGCTAGGGCACACACGATGTTGGAAGACTCGTGTCGCCGCCTATTTCGTAAAGACCCAAGGGCTGTACCTGTGGAGATTGTTTCTGGTATGTTCACTTTCTTTCCCATACCATGACAAGACTAAACTGATTGCTCTCAGATAAAGAAAGATTCATTGATCTCGTCAACCATCTAGTTGTGACAATAGATAGCTTGATCACAGATTCACGCGCACTTTCTGCAGGGTCTAGCAGACATGGGGCAGTGCAACGAGGCGCTGTACTACCTGTACCTCTCACGTGGTCCGCGGCGTTACGAGTAAACCATAATATCACCATTCAAGCTTCCATCGAGTACGTAGTCTTACTTCTCCTCAACCCTTTTTAATCGTATTCTCTACCCCCAGAGTTGGACGAAGCCGTGAGTATACCACCGGATGAATTTGGGCAGATTATAACGTACCCGTGGCGTTCTCAGGGTATTGGCGTAATCTACGGTCTAGTCTTGACTTCACCGATCATACACTCAAGAACTGTGTGAATATTATCCACGACGATATTGTTGAAATCTGGAATCTGAACGACATATCTGGGGTTTGGTTTTCTCTTTGTTCTAATTACTGACTGGGATCGAATTAGTATCTCTCGTGTGATAGATTCAAAGTGAAGATGTCTGACCTCGTCAAAGATCTGGCCAGATGTGCCAACGCAACCTCGGGGTGAGCGTAGTCTTTTGTGAGATTGAGTATTCCTAAGCCACAAGTTTTAAGTAGAACTAGGGACGATTTCGCCGATTGGGTCAATGACGTATATAGAGGCAGGTAAGCACTAGCAAGCGTTCCTATCCCGATGGTGTAGCTTGACTTGTCTCATCAACTTAGCCAGGAGAATGTCCGTTGCGTGATAGGCTACATCGTACATCTCACAGTCATCCTGGATGACATTTTTAGGGTGGCAGCTGGCGATGCGCCACCAAAGTATGCCCAGCAGGTCCTTGAGAGGCATATCAGGTCCGGGCACAGAGATGCGATTCATCGCGATATCCAGAGCTTTATTGAAGAAGCTTTTGTAATCAGGTTTTCCGTGCCACAGAATGATTTGATATTGGAGAGAATCATCGAGTTGATTGCGCATTACTGTGTCCCCCCCTCGGAAATAGAGGTAGAGTTCGAATGACTTGCCATGCTCGAATACGTACCATATTGGGCGTATGCGTGAACCCGATACTCACAAGTATGCGTACAAGTCCGTGCTTTCCCTTGTATAATATTTGAGCGATCCTTGTTCAATCAGATGCCTTTTGTCTGTGTATTTTCGTTTTATGCCAGACGTGCTCGAGTTTGTTTAAAATATCCGAGTCATAGCTCTTTTGACAGTGGTCCTATTGTGTCGCTGGCACCAGAGCACAGGACGGCGGACTGGTGCATGGGAAGGTTTATGAATAACGCCGAGTGCCTTCCAAAGAAGGCGGCCAAGAAGATGCGCCAAATCCGACTCAAAGAACAGTCGAACGCGACATATGTACCACTGGCAGTACGGCACACAGACTCGTACTTGTACGTATCGGTTCTATTTATCTGCACGAAATGATACGTCACTCCCAGAGGCAAGCCTTTAGATCGTTCTCTAAGGGGGGACACAAGCTGTGTGATAAGGCCGATGATTACTATTTCCATATTAGATCCTTCTGTGATACAAACGGATTGCGAATGCCTGTGTACTACTGTAAAGCCCGGTGAATAACATGCCAGGCACGGAGATCCGGGATCTGCTAGGCGTTCTTTGACATCCTTGATGACATATCGCAAGCGGCCATCTAGAAAAGCCATTCAGGATGAGATCTACAATCTAGCTCATCACGTAACGGGCGTTCATCTACCAGTAGTGACGTGACGATTATGACGGAGCACTTGGCTACCAGTCTCTGTACACGTCGTAGATCGGTCATAGCTCGAGTGGGGTTGGGGATACTGGGAGGTAGTGGATCTACTTAACTTCACGAAGCCTGTGCTCGTCTCGACACTACCTTGACAGATCGAGCCAGTTCTTTGGCAAGGGAACCTCGTCAAAGACCTGGCTAGAGCTGCTGGTGAGATATCTTGACGTTGAATCTATCATCGAGAAACCAATCCCATTGCCAGTAAGTGCAGCCAGGAAAACTGATCATCGATGAGGATAAGAAACCCTGGTTTCATTCAGCGTTCGTTTTTGCAGTACAACACATTCACCCACGCAGATACGGTTAACTTAATAGAAGCACGATCAAGTTGCACACTGGCAGGCATATTCCACCCCACGTTTAACAGATCTGCGAAGATCAATGCCTTTCTAATTAGTCTCTCTGCTCCAAAAAAGAATCGATACAGTCGGGTCTGTAGATCAGCTACGATCGCGAATAAAATAGGAAATGTACAGGGATTTTCGGTACAAAATTTTTACCCAACGTGGAGTACACGTGCCTTTTTCATTCGCACAATCCACAATCCACATATAGATACGAATCTGTTCGCTTCTAGCTCCCTCCAAGTCTTTGCGTCACATCATGGGGAACTGTTGCACCAACACTTCGCATCCCGTGGATGAGAGAGAAAGTACATTGGCACTAGTTGAGCCATCAGTAATGGAATTACCGAGGGAATTACCTCGAGCCTGGTTCCGGTGGAGTAGCACAAAGCAAGAACAAGAGTCACCTCAAGTTGGACCATCTCGGCCATCTCGGTACGAACGATCCAGGGCAAGGTCTACTCCACAGAACGTGCAGGCCTTGAAGGACAACGAAGACTTGCCACCATTACCTCCCTCTACTAGGTCCAGGGCAAAGTCATCCGGTGCCGCATCTCGCAGGAACCCCAGCTCAGATCGCAGACAAACGGGCGCAGGTGAGTGACCCTCACTGGAACCACACAGCCTCCCTGACAACGATAAGAGCACTCGAGGGCATCCCGCAGACGACCGATCTTGAGTTATCCCTCCCGTAGACCACTTCATTCGACGGTGCGGCAAGCGCTCCCCGAACACTTCAAGTGTGTTCCTCAAATACTATTTCCTACCTCATGACTCATATATTTCTCGTAGATTTCGAATGCTCGTAGTAGGGAAGGTGCGCACTTGCCATTGCGGTGCTTAGGCGAGCCTCCGTCAATATTGATCTTGGATCCACACTTCATAACAGAGGCACTCTGGAAAAACGTCACTCATCAAGACCGCCTTCAAAGTGGATGTGGCAGTGCGTTTCTATACCAGTATTTTTATACTTCACCTGCATGACAGTGCAATGGATACAAGGCAGCACCAGAGAGAGCCGATATCGATGCCGAGTTTTGTCCAGAAGATAACCGCTACCTCATTGTCCATGAGTGTTCCGGTTTGGATTCTCAGAGTCGTGATTCGCAAGACCTGCAGACCATCCAGGACTTCATCTCACGCCGCACCGGCGCGAGCTGCTCACCTTCAGAAAGATTACATGCTGTCTGGTGGGTCTATATTTGTGATATTTCTTGTCTTTATTATTGATAAATCAAAATAGGATATGTGTTCCAGCGTCCGATGCTATTGCTGGGAGGCTCGGAGATGGAGTAGAAGAGATTCTGGGCTTGAAAAACGGTGAGCTCATTTAAATGCTATGCGCTTCGTAAACACGACCGACGTGGGTTTCAGTGCCGGTAGTTCTCGTGTTCACCAAGTTTGATGTTGTCATCTCCCGAGTTCTCTCAGACATAGCCAGTGGCAATGTTCTACACCACGCACGTGCGCGGGCCAGGGCACATACAATATTCGAAGACTCATGTCGCCGCCTATTTCGTAAAGAGCCGAGTGAGATACCAGCGGAGATTGTATCTGGTATGTCTTTCCTTCCCATACTTTTCGTGGAATCAAATGATGTCTTGATTGTCCTCAGAGAATCCGAGATTCATTGATCTCGTCGACAATCTAACGGCGACGACAGATCGCTTCATTACGGGTTCACGCGCATCATCAGCACGATCTAGTAGTGGGTCAAAGCAACGAGTTGGCGCTATGCCTCTTTCGTGGTCGGCAGCTGTGCGAGTAAACCATGACATCAAGATTCAATCTTCCATCGAGTAGGTTATGCGGTGTTGTTTCTCGAACCACTCTTTTGATTGTGCACTCTCCCCAGAGTTGGACGAAGTCGTGAGTATCCCACCTGATGGATTCGGGTCGATTCTAATACACCCGTGGTAGGATATTGGCGTAGCCTCTGGTCTAGTCTAGACTTCGCCGATCAATCACTCAAGAATTGCGTGAACGTTGTCCACGACGATATTGTTGAGATCTGGAATCTGAACGACATGTCCAGGGTTTGGTTTTCTCCTGGGTCGGTTATCCTAACGACTGACTAGGATTAGTATCTCTCGAGCGCTCAATTCAAAGCGAAGATGTCTCATGTCGTCAAAGATCTAGCTGCATCTGCCAAAGCAACGTCGGGGTGAGCACGGTCTTTATGAGATTGAGTGGACCCTAAACCAATGAGTTCTAAGTAGAGCTGGGGGCGATTTCGCCGACTGGGTGAATGACGTGTATAGAGGCAGGTAAGCGAGTGCTCTTATTCTAATCTTGTGGGTTGACCTATCTCGTCTACTAGCCAGGAGAATGTTCGTTGTGTGATGGGCTACATTGTAGACCTCACAGTCATCCTGGATGGCATCTTCAGGTCGGTCGCTGACGATATGTCGCCAAAGTACGCCCAGCAGGTCCTCGAGAGGCATGTCAGGTCTGGGCACAGAGATGCAATTCACCGCGATATCGAGGGTTTTATTAAAGAAGCATTCGCAATCAGGTTTGCCGTGCCACACAAGGATTTGATCTTGGAGAGAATCGTTGACTTGCTTGAGCAATACTGTGTTCCTTTCTCGGAAATTGAGGTAGAGGTCGAATAACTCGCCTTGCTCGAGGACATACCATATTGCGCGTATTCATGAACCCGATACTTACGTGTACACGTGCAGGTCCGTGCTATACCTTCTACCATATTTCGAACGATCCCTTCAGTCAGATATCCTCTAACTATGACGGTACATGTCTACATCTGTTGACACGCCAGGTTCTTTAAATATCGATATCGTAGCTTTTTTTGCGGAAACGCTCATTAAAACGTTTTGTACTAAGTTATGTATCGCAAAGGGTAAAAATGGCTGTTTTTCACATTTGCTCTAGTGCCAGTCATGGTGCTGTTATCGGGTTAAGGAGTAAGTCGTCGACTCCGAGTCCAAGTCGGAGTGACTTTCACGAGCGGCCGCAGTCAAATCACTCATGTAAACCGCCTAAGATTTGAATGGCGTCAGTGGACCTCGAACACTGTTACCTTCGCTTCGCGACAAATCGCAAACAGCCGCCCTAAAGATGTCATCCGGGATATCTACAATCTAACCCATAAAGCAACGGACATCCTCCTGGCCAGTACACGGGGAGAGCCTGAGAGCAACGACGTCAGAAGGAGCACTTGGTTACCTGCTGTTCCCAGAGACATCGTAGACTCAAGCTGCATGCTCTTTTTTTTTTTTTTTTATGAATTTATTACCCGGAGCAGTACATAGTACAAAGCCGGTCACGAGACGAAAGCCCGTATTTAAAAGAAATGTAGACGCGTGTCCAAAAAATAGGAAAGACAGTAAATAAACTGTGCACCCACCCAGTGGAAGTGAAATAGAGCACATGGCTAAGGCATTATAGACACAACCAAATATAAGAAAAGTCGTGACAGGAGAAACACGATAAAATTTTGAGACAACAGAAAACTTACCCAGCAATGGGACGTCTTACTGTGGTCTGCACAGTGGTAGGCTCAACCCGGGTCAGGGGTGTCATGATTTGCAAGGGTTGCTCAGCGTAAGCAGGATGACGAGTCGCCCCTGAAACTTACTAAAGGACTACCGATTCTTACTCATGTACGACTATACAATGACTGATGATTACCGATCGTATTAGTGGACGATTACCTAGCATTAGTAGTAGTGGCTGTATCGCTGACGAAGGCATACAGTCAAGAATCAGTTATAAGGTGGCTGTCGACTGATAGTGTCGACAGCTTGACTCTCTTGTATCATCATTGAATCTAGTCGGGTCTTCTTCCAAAGCCCGCCTCTCGCTAGTTCTCTTAGGAAGGCGCTTTCAAGTGTCCTTGGAACAAGTCACGCCTTCGTGCGTTGACATGCATTGCTAAGTCACGTTACATTTGCCATCGCGTGTAGTGTCTAAGTCAGACCAGGTCGTGCTGACCATAACATTAGAGTCAAGCTCTCCTCACACGCCATGGTGCCAATCACAACCAAAGACGGTTGGGATTTCCAACCCTTCTTAGTCAACTCAAGGGAAAGAGACACCCCTGCAAGATACATCATCAATCGAGTCCGTTGGAGGACAATCCCAGATGACAGAAGAAGTGGGACATTAGACCACTACAATACCGGATACAATGCAGAGGCAGCTACAGCCCAATGATTTCACCCTATTATCTTTCATCACGAAAGGTGTTGTTGGGTGGAACTCAGGTGGAATAGAACACAAGAATACTTTGAAGCGGCCAGGCCAGCTGGTGACGATCTCAACTGCAACATCCTATTATCGGAAGCACGAGAAGTCGGAGAACAAGGGAGAATTGACAGGGAACCAGAAGAAGCACACTCGGAACCTATATCCCCGGAGCTCCAGCACAGAACACCAGCAAGATCGGACACCAGCCATACGAGCGAACAAGTCCATACCCCATCTATAAACAATGAGCCTGAAACCATCTACGTTCACAAAGAAGAACCCGCAGTCGGGGACATTATCACCCAAACAGCTATGTTACACATCCCTGACCCAATTAGAATGGCTACTCAAACGCATGTCGAAGAAATAGCCCCACTAGTCATCGATGAACGAACGGGCCATGTTGTAAATATGGACCTGGAAGACCTACAAGCTGCATGAAGGGCCATGGGCCCAGACGAACCAGATCAGCCAGGAGGATTTGACTTTGACTATAACGAACCACCTCCTCAACCATATGAACAAATCAACAGGGGAGTACGAGGAGACAGACAACCAAATCAAGGAGGCCCTCCATTTGGAGGAGGACTGCCAGGAGGACCACCGCCCATGGGCGGAGGAGGACCACCACCCATGGGGGAGGAGGACCGCCAGGAGGAATGCCCCAAGGAGGAGGCAACGCCACGGACAAATTCATAGGCAACCCTCCAAGCTTGTTCAGCGGGGACAGATCAAAAGTCGAAGGATTTATCCTTCAATGGGAAATATAAGCCGGGGTAAATGCAAGCCACTCAGCCATGAGGAATAAATACCAAAAAGCTATGTTATTCCTCACCTACGTTCAAGGAGATCTGGTTAATGCCTGGGTCATGTCCGCCAACCAATGGTTGGTAAGGGAGGTATCCAGAGGTGTCAGCCAGTTCGACAACAGGCTGTGGAATAATATTCTACAAGCCTTTCGGTGACAGTTCGCCGACGTACTCAGCAAGGAACGTGCCCAGGCCCAGCTGGACGCAGGAATTTGGATGAAGGAAGGAAAAATCGACGATTACATCGCGTTATTCGAACAACTCGTTCGTTACGCAGGATACGATATCAATGCTGAGCAGACCTTGAAGTACTTCATAAAAGGACTGCCCAGGACACTTTACGAAGCAATGTATCAACATGATGACCCCAGAACCTACGAAGATTGGAGGGCATCGGCCCTCAAAAGGCAACAAAAGTGGATCCACATGCAGACGGTGCACGGAAACCTAGACATGTTCAAAGGATCCACTAACAGAAATCAATCGGGAGCACTGGCAAAGCTGCTCGCCCCACTACCACACCCCGACGCAATGGATACATCGGCAGATCGAGTTAGAGGAAGACTCGCAGGAGCAGAGGATGTTATCAATACCCCACGACCTCCCTTCCCGCCAAGAGGAGGATACCTACAAAGGCAGTGAGGAAACCGACCTGACTTTAGTCAGGTCCGCTGCTACAACTGCGAAAAAATGGGGCACATCAGCCGAGACTGTCACCAACCACGACGAAACAAACACCAACAGATCAGGAGTACAGAAGAGAAGCCAAAGACCGACGAAGATAAAGCCGAAGACTGGCTGAGGGGAGTAGCCAGCGAAGGAGACGATGTGAAGGACCTCATTCTGCAAAAGTTAATGGGGACGGATTTTTCAGATGCCTAAACCTGACGGCCTGGGTGAGGGCACTTCGTTGTAACTCAGTGTATATTATGTGCTACCGTTCTATGCGAATTCCAGTTCAACTACACACACGTTACAACACGGCCGAAGTAAAAGCACTAGTGGACTCAGGAGCCACTGACAACTTTGTGAGCAAAAGCTTTCTCCAGCGAATGGGGATAAAAACACGATTGCTAGACACGCCCAAGCGAATCTACAATATCAATGACACCGCAAACAAAGCTGGGCATATAACTCAATACGTCATTCTTCGAGTTAATGTCAAAGGAAATGACAAAGAGATGAGATTCCTGGTCACCAACATCAGGAAAGAAGATATACTTTTCGGGTATCTGTGGTTAGCAGCCTACGAACCGCAGTTCGACTGGAAAAGAGGGACAATTAACCGGGCACATCTTCCAATCACAATCAAAACCGTCAATATAACCGACAGCAGGAACGTTCTGGCCCATCTACTGACAAAATCAAAAGAACACATCGTGGAACAACTAAAGCAAGAGGAAACGCGCGGATGAAGAGTATTGATCCCAGCCATCGAACACGCTATCGCGGCCAAACCCAAAGACGAAGAAACCGCCGTCTTACCTCCACAATACAAGTCATTCTGCAAGGTGTTTGATGAAGAAGCATCAACAAGGCTCCCAGAAAGGTGACCTTGTGATCACGCAATCATGCTCCAACCCAACGCCCTGACATCGCTCACGTGTCGACTGTACCCTATGACTCGGACGGAAGATGAAGCCTTGGACGCCTTCATCGACGAACATCTCAAGAAGGGTTATATTCGACCCTCACAATCACCATATGCATCGTCCTTCTTCTTTATTAAAAAGAAGGATGGGAAGCTTCGCCCGGTCCAGGACTACCGCGCTGTAAATCGATGGATGGTACGAAACCAGTACCCACTCCCATTAATAACAGATCTGATGCGGGACCTTGGTGGAGCGGTCATATTTTCAAAGTTCGATGTCAGACAGGGGTACAACAACATCAGAATCAAAGAAGGAGACGAGCACAAGGCAGCGTTCAAAACAAGACGAGGCCTTTTTGAACCTACGGTCATGTATTTCGGTCTTTGCAACTCACCCGCAACCTTCCAGGCCTTCATGAACGAAATATACCAACCGGTCATCGCCAAATTCGCGACGGAAGGCACAGACATCCGCATCTACATGGATGACATAGCCGTCGCCACCAACAATTGTCACACACAGCAGCTGTCTCAGCCATCCTTGCAGTTGCCGCCGCCCATGATCTCTATTTCAAATTGGCAAAATGCGCGTTTCACGTTCCATCAATTGATTACCTGGGGTAATCCTTGAAAAGGGGATGACGCGCATGGATCCTGCGAAAATCACGGGTGTTCGCACGTGGCCCACACCAACAAAGGTCA
>WITN01000553.1:0-59428 GCA_015025155.1 Lactarius quietus
TGGTTCCAATTGGAACGTGTGCGGACTTCTTGATCAAAATCAGAGAAGCACTACTCAAGCGTCTTCGTCATTTGGATAGTCGCTGGGACTTCCAAACGCGCAGCGAGCGTAAGTGCATTGTTAACGGAGGGGTAGATGCCCGGTGTAGCGTTTTGACCCAACACTACCTTCAGTACTGCCTTGACCTGTAGCACTGGAACACTTGACGTTGACGAGAGTCGACGCTACTCCGAATGACGCCTGGAATAGCCAAATGATGACAAGAGAGGACCAAGGAGTGAGGCCTCTATAGATAAGTCCTCAAAGGGACAACAAGCACAGCAGACACAAATGAAGGGACAGCAATGCAATTAACAGGGACCAGCCTACTAGTTGTGAGGTGGTATGAGAATACAAAGCTAAGGACCGTACTGTCCAAAGCTGCTACTTATATACTGCTCAAAGGACTGGGTTTGAACCTGAGTCCCAAGCTACTCTATGACTTGAGAGATAAGCATACGGCTTATCCTCCAATAATATGCATCCATCACTGATGCTCCACCCACTCCACAACATGAGGCAAACAGCCTTAAGGGCCATCAGTGATAAGGAGTCATACTGACTCAGAGATACGCTAAATATATAATCCATCAGAAATATCCATCAGAACCCCAAGATAAGGGCCTGGAGTGGCCTCGGCTTCTGATAAGCCGGCAATGGGTTCTCACCCGACCCGGTCACATGACTGGAACTTCCCACAGTCACGTGAAACCCGAACATATTCTTGTCACGCGATGTCTCACGGCACGATATTATTTGCTTGCCTTCGCAGGCAGCGTGCACCCTTGCACGTGCACCGAATGTCACATGACCACATGGCACGGTACGTGACACCCGGAGTCCTAGTAGTAGGAGGGGACTTAGAGACGGTGCGGGTGGAAATGGATGAATGCCCGATATGGGCGATAGTGGATGAAGTGGGAGATGGGAGTGCGGCGACGGATGCAATGTGGGAGTGGCCTTGAGGTTGACCACGACCCTTGCCCTTGACGAACTTGCCTCGTCCTGCACCCCTAGTACCGCGCTGGTTGTTAGACTGCTGCTGGTTGGTGGGTGTGGTAGACGATGAAGGCTGCAGCTGACCACCCTGCTTAGAAAAGCGAGGGTTGTCGCGCTTGCGCTTCACGGCAGAGATCTTCTGGGCTGATTGCCCGCTCTTAACTCGTCCTCGGTTAGCCTCCGTCTCATAATGGTTAATGACTGTCGTCCGGACATCGATCAACGAAAGTTGATCAAGCCGGGTAGATGAGAGGATAATGGGAATGAGGTGTTCCCATTTTGACGGAAAGTTAGCCATGAGGATCATAGCTTGTAAGAGGGGGTCAAGCTCCATATTTCGCGAAGATATACCAAAGCCAAATTTGACTTCAGCAAGACGTCCAATGGCGGCAGCCATCTTGTCAAAGACAGCACCAGGATGCTGATTCGGATTGAACCAAACACTAATCACCTCCTTAAAGTCCTTGTCGATACTGGGGACAGAGGGAAGTGAATAGGCATCAGCAAGATGTCGCCAAAGGTCATCCACATGATCATTGATCACAAAATTCTGCTGTATCGCAGTGGAGAGATGGAGGGTAATACAACCAACCGTCATCGCATTCCTGTCCTGCCATGCTTGCAGGGTCGACTTGTACTCATCCACGTCTTCAGTGTACTGCTCAGCTTCTTTTTTGTACAAAGCCATCTGAGTGTTGTAAATATCCTGCTCATTCTGAGAAGCGGTAGCAGCAAGTGCTTTCAGCTCCTCAGGTTTGGTAGGGACTGAAGGAATGGGGTGAGAGCCATCGACAAAGCCCCAAAGGCCTTGCGCCATAAGGTAGGCTTTCATCGCACGTGCCCAGCTGCCATAGTCTTCACTGTTGAAGACAGTGACAAAGGTGTTAAGTTGGGACGTCATAGTATCTGTGAAGGCTGATGAGACATCAGCGTGCTATTCACAATACTGGTATGAGTAAAAGAGAGAGCCTAGCATAGTCTCCTCCTCATCTAGCGAGGTGGAAACTGCCTCAAGTGCCCGTGGCCATCTCACACTACTGAGACTGAATCGGTGCAATCCCTGAGGACTTATTGTGTCCCGTGGGACACAATACTGTTACGTGTGAGCTGCACGTGAGCCTGACTTAGGCAACGAAGAGTGAATGTGGTGACTCAGCAAATCCCTGGACTCTAGCACGAAGGCAGAGTATCGTCTCAACGCGTGAAGGCGGAGTCTTGTTTGTTGTTTACTTGATACGCGGCCTAAAAAGGCGAGAGGAAGAGACGAAGAATCCTCGACTTGGATAACAGGGCGAGAGTGTTACAAGAAATCCAAGCTATCGACCACAACAGTCGATAGCTTCCTTTTAACGCTACTGTACAGTCCGCCTTCATCAGCGAGACCGCCACTACTACTAGTCTGCTAGGTAATCATCCACGGTTGCTCAGTCATCATATAGTAAGCCGTCAGTCATCGTATAGTAAGCCATCAGTCATCGTATCGTAAGGCCATCAGTCATCGTACCGTAATAGTCCGTTTTGCCACGTCCCCTGAGTTATGGCTTAGGTCAGATACTTTCTATGACCTGGGACGTTACATCACCCCCTTCACAAGGGTGAGCGCCCACGCTCTACTACCCAATTAGTAACCATTGTCAGTCCGACGTCTGTCTCATGTTCATCTTGCACCCTCCTGAGGGCGTGCGCCCGTCCTAACCTTGTCGCCGAATGCCGCGCTCGGTCAACATGGACGTATATATCGTCCTCGAGCTTCTTGATAGCCGCTTTGAGTTCAGCGACGACCTCCATGGACGCATGGTAGCGCCTTACTTCGGCTTGGAGAGATATGTCCCCCAGCCTAGCGAGGGCTTCGTCTACCTGGCGCTTTCCACGGAAGTCAGCTTGGAAGTACTGGAGCTCATCTCTGGAATACTCAGCGGCGGGACCCATATCTCTGCACGGCTCAGCGTGGATGTCGGCTCGGTAGATAGGTGAATAATGCCCCATCGTGCCGAACGCCTCCGGGTTATCAAGCATGCGTACCCGTACGTACTTTGCGGGGGTGCGTCTTCCTTCATGCTCAATGATCATGGGTACCCAATTCATCCCGTTGTTGAGGATGAATCCGCCTGGAGTAGGCGATATGGCATGGAGAGGGATCCGCGTCGCATGCGCTCGGCGCGTATTGAGGGGCGATGGATCACGCTCCTCCCGATAGGGGGGTATTCCCCGCGCCTCGTATCCCTCGTCGGCCGTTGGTCCGTAGACAACAGCAGTTGCAAGTGGTCATGACGCCTCATCACTGGCTTCGCTGGTAAGGGTGCGGACTTGGAGAGGAATAGGGACGGGAGCGCAGTGGCAGTAGTTTGGTGGGTTGTCGCATGCGATGCAGACAACTCGGGCGGCATGGTATGACTCATCACTGTTGTCGTCTTCGTCTTCGCTGTCACTGTCGTAGTGGTCGACAGCAGTGGTCGATGTGTTGGCGGTGGAGGACTGGAGGATACTTGCCTCATCAGCAACCGTATCCTCATCCGTCTCTCCACAGCCGTCCTCTTCACTACCTGATCCTGTCTCCATGCCGTCATTACCTCCCTCAAGAGGCCGTACTCCTCCCTCATCTTCCTCCACTCGGCCGCTTGCGGGTGTGGGGAATCGCCTGCGAGCCTCGGCCAGGTCTCGGGCGGCTTGATCATTGATGGCTGTGGTCCTGACATGCTCGATTGCTGAGCAGAAGGGATCATCGACGTTGTTTGTAGTGTCGTAGGTGGTGAGGGTGTTGATGTGGGGCATCTCATCAATGTTGACAATGGTGAGAGGGACATAGGACATGTTATGAGTGGATTGAGGGGATGGAGATACAAACGGTCCTGTCGCGGCTGCTTTTATGTGAGTTTCGGCGATTGGGTTAGATTGTTTGAACTTCCTTATCTCTTCGTCCACGTGTACGTCGTCCCATGGGACCCACTGGTTGTCCGAGTTGGCGTAGCCTTTCCACTTGATCAGGTACTGCAGTTTGCGCCCGCGTCCATGCCTTCTTGAGTCTAATACTTTTTCGACCTCGTATTCTTCCACGTCTCCTACCAGTTCTGGTGGTGGGCGTTGATAGTTTACGCCGTGAGTCAGCGTCTCTTTGTAAGGGGTAAGGAGATCTGTGTGGAAGACATCATGGATGCTCCACTGCGTGGGAAGCTTGAGTCGATAGTTGAGAGGAGACATCACCTGGATGACCCGAAATGGTCCATGTCTTCTGGGCGCAAGCTTCGTGGTTGGCTGGTTAGTTTGTAGGTGGCATCCATCAAGCCAGACCCTGTCCCCTATCTGATATTTGGGGGTGTCACGATGTTTGATCCATGACTGTTGCGCGCGTCACATGTGGTCCTGTGCCTGATTCCTTATCTGTTTTAATTGTTCTAGTCGCTTGTCGACTCTCGGTATCGGTGACTTCTTATCTGTCCAGTTAGTAAGAGGGTGGTAGCCCATCAGTAATCTGAACGGCATTTCACGTGTGGACTCATTGGTCCAATTGTTGTGTGCGAACTCCGCAAGTGCTAGATAGTCCGCCCAATTGTTCTGTCGTTCATTGGCCCAAAGTCTAAGGTACTGTTCCAACCATTGGTTGGTTCGTTCCGATTGTCCATCCGTTCGTGGATGGTAGGCCGTTGAGATGTTTTGTTGTATTCCCAGGACTTGACATAGTTCTCTTATAAATTTTGATGCGAACCGGGGGTCTCTGTCGCTGATAATCTTCGATGGTAGCCCAAACCGCTTTACAACATGTTTCGCGTAAAGTATCGCGGTTTCCTCGCCTGAGATTTCCTCTTTGCATGGTATAAATATGGATGCCTTTGAGCAGTCGTGATCCGTGACTGTGAGCACAGAGTCGTATCCTCGTGATACCGGGAGTTTAGTGATGAAATCTAGCACGACCACCTCGAATGGCATTGCTTCTGGTTGTGGGAATATAGGTTGCAACGGTGCTTTCGTTTTTTGTGTGTTGACCTTGCATCGTTGACATTCGGCGCATCCTCGGACGTACTCAGCGACATCTTGCTTCATCGTGGGCCACCAGTAGTAGCGCTCTACTAGTTGCGTTGTTCGGTTGATTCCTGGATGGCCATGAACGGGGGGATCATGATGTGTGGAGATTACTTCTCTGATCTCCTCCATTGTCCCCGTTATAACAAGCCTTTGTCCTTGGTACCACCAGAGTCCGTCTGCTTTTGTTAGTTTGTGGGGGTCGACCCACTTGCGTATCCTTTGTTCATCTTGTTGTGTGGTGGTTGTAGTCGTTCGTACAAACATTTTGTTTGGTAGTACGATGACGTCTTCGTTGTCTTTCTCCCCTTGATCGTAATCGGGTCTTCGAGATAGGGCATCGACTCTTCCATTGGCCGTCCCTTTGACATGGTGTATCTCGAAGTTGTATTCTGCTAGCTCCAGTACCTCTCTGGCGATTCGCCGACTGATTTTCTGGGGATCCCGCCAGTATTGAAGGTTGAGATGGTCCGAAAATATGCATACTTTGTGTGGGGATCCTGCCAATAGATGTCTCCAGTTCCTTAGCGCTTTTACAATAGCCAGTAGCTCGAGGTTGTAGATATCATAGTTTCGCTTGGCTGCGTTGAGCGTTGCCGAGTAGTATCCCACTGGGTGTCGTTTTCCATCTGTTTTCTTTTGGAGAAGTACCGCTCCAACTGCGAATCCTGATGCGTCTACTTCTAGGTCGAACTGTTGTGTCTGGTTGGCATGTGCGAGAATGGGTTCCGTGGTTACCCGTTGTTTGAGCGTTTCGAATACTTTTTGATGTCTTGTGTTCCACTGCCATGGTTCGTCTTTGCGTGTTAGTTCGTTTAGTGGTTTGGCGATGTCGGCGAAGCCTCTGATGAACTGCCGATAAAAATTGCAAAAACCGAGAAATGATTGTACGTCCTTTACTGATGTTGGCGACTGCCAGTCGCGAACGCCCGAGATTTTGACAGGGTCCATACGTGTTACCCCCTCTTCAAGGATTACCCCCAGGTAATCAATACTGGAAGCGTTGAAGACACATTTCTCGGGTTTGAAGAATAGGTCGTGTTTTTGTGCCACTGCTAGTACGTCGCGGACTGTGTCTTGGTGTTTTTTGATCGATAGTGGCTGTCGTTTGGTTGCTATGGCGATATCATCCATGTAGACCCTGATCGTCATTCCAACTGCTTCATGTTTCGCAATTGTTGGTTGGTAGATGTCGTTCATGAAGCTTTGAAATGTGGCCAGCGAGTTGCATAGACCGAAATACATAACAGTTGGTTCGAATAGTCCGCGGCGTGTTTTGAACGCAGCTTTGTGTTCGTCTCCTTCTTTGATTCTAATGTTGTTATATCCTTGTCGGACATCCAGTTTGCTAAATATTTGTGCTCCTCCGAGATCCCTGATTAGGTCGTCAATAAGAGGGAGCGGATATTGGTTCCATATCGTCCATTCGTTAATCTTCCGGTAATCCTGTACAGGTCGTAGCTTTCCATCCTTCTTTTTGATAAAGAAAAAGGATGATGCGTACGGGGACTTTGAGGGACGAATGTATCCCTTTTCTACTTGTTCATCGATGAATTCGTCCAGCGCTGCGTCTTCTACCCTTGTCATTGGGTATACTTTGCAGTCGATTACATCTGGTACCCCCTTTTTGAATTCAATTGCGTGGTCGCAACTTTGTTTTGGTGGGAACTGTTTTGCTTCGGCTTTGTTGAACACCTTTGCGAATTGTTGGTATTCCCTTGGTATACCGACTTCTTTGGTGTATTGCTTGGCCTCTATTGCAAGTTCGACCGCTGATCGTCGTCCATATACTTGTTCTTCCAACTTTGTCACTATTTGTTCTTTTGTTTCTGTAGTGAACACTCGTGACACTTTGTGTAACGTCCTGGGTCATAGTAGGTATCTGACCTAACCGATAACCAAGGGGGTGTGATCAAGGGGACACTTACTGTACTATACGGATGGCTGACTGATGACTGACTGACCGATTACTGTATGATGACTGATGGCTGACTGACGATCTACGATACGATGACTGTACACCCATGGACGATTACCTAGCAGACTAGTAGTAGTGGCGGTCTCGCTGACGAAGGCGGATCGCGCGAATAGGTTATAAGGAAGCTATCGACTGTTGTAGTCGATAGCTTGGATTTCTTGTATCATTCTCGACTTGTTATCTAAAGCCGTGTTCTCTCTCTCTCTCTCTCATCCTTCGGGGTCGCGATTCGTACACAGACGATAAAGCAAGAGCTCCGCCTTCGAGCGTTGAGACGATACTCTGCCTTCACGCTAGAGTCGGGAATTCGCTAAGTCACCGCGTTCACCCCTTAGTCACCTAAGTCAGGCTCACGTGCTGCCCGCACGTAACACTTTGGCATCGTTTTCTTCCTTGTTGAGCAACCTTGCTAGTACTGCTTTTCTGTCGTTTGGATTGACTGATCGTAGTACTATAGGGAGTTGTTTTTCGTCAATGGTGGTGTGGTGCCAGCTGAACCTTGGTTCGTAGGTTGCGAGCCATGGATATCCTAGCAGGATGTCTTCTTTGCCAATGTCGGTGATTAGGAAACGCATTTCCCTTCGAGTTTTTCCTGTTTCCACATTAAGCGTAAGGTAGTGCTTGATCTGCCCCGCTTTATTAGTGGTATCGTCGATGTTATAGATATTCTTGGGCTTATCTAATGCCCATTGTCCTAGACCCATCCTTTTGACAAATTGCGGATGGATGAAGTTGTCGGTGGCTCCTGAGTCCACCAACGCTTTGATGTCGGCCATATTGTAACTTGCGCGAATTGACACTGGTACTCTCATAGAACGGTAGCGCATAATGTACACAGAGTTACAATGTATTGCCCTCACCCAGGCCGCCGGGTTCAGGCGCTTCCAAAATCCTGTCCCATCAACTGCTGTAGGACCAGGTCTTTCACTTCTTCGTCGTCTCCTGCGACTCCTCGCAGCCATTCCGCCGCTTTCTCTTCTTTGGTTGATGTGGTTTCGACCGTGCGTGTCTGTGTATCTCAGCGCTTTCGTGGTTGCCTGCAGTCGCGGCTAATATGGCCCATTTTTTGGCAGTTGTAGCACTGCGTTTGGCTGTGGTCTCGTTTGAACTGCCTCTGTATGAATCCCCCACACGGTGGGAATGGCGGTCGTGGTGGTGGATTGTCATTTCGTCTGTAGTTGTGGATCACCTCTTCTGCTCCGGCTAGTTGTCCTCGTACTCGATCTGCGGAGGTGTCCATTTGGTCATCATTAAGCGGGGCGAGCAACTTAGCTAAGGCCCCTCCTGGCGTTCATCCTAGTTTGAAGGCGTCAAGGTTACCCCTGACCATTTGCATGTGAATCCATTTTTGCTGCCTCTTCAGAGCGGATTCCCTCCATTCTTCATAGTTCCAGGGATTGTCATGTTGGTACATGGTTTCGTATAGGGCCCTTGGCAATCCTTTTGTGAAATACTTGAGTGTTTGTTTGACGTTGATGTTATATCCCGCATGTCAAACGAGTTGTTCGAATTGGGTGATATAGTCGTCGATTTTTCCATCCTTCATGTGAATGCCGGTGTCGAGCTGGGCTTGTGCTCGTTCTTTGCTGAGAACGTCGCCGAACTGTCTTTGGAATGCGTGGAGTAGGTTTTCCCACAGTCTATTGTCGAATTGGTTGGTCCCCGTGGTGACTTCATTGACGAGCCATCGACTTGCCGACATGACCCATTGGTTAACCACGTTTCCCTGAATGTATGTGAGAAACAACATAGCTTTTTGATACTTGTTCAGCATTGCTGAATGATTTGCGTTGACTCCCGCGTAGACCTCCCATTGGAGGATGAACGCCTCGGCTTGTGACCTGCTTCCTGTGAATGTTGGTGGTGGGTTACCGATGAATTTGTCGTTCCCCTGTGATCCGTGGTTGGCCACAGCTGGTCCTCCTAGAGGTGGTCCTCCTCCTGGTGGTCCTCCTCCTGGTGGTCCTCTTCCTGGTGGTCCTCCTCCTGGTGGTCCTCCTCCTGGTGGTCCTCCTCCTGGTGGTCCTCCTCCTGGTGGTCCTCCTCCTGGTGGTCCTCCTCCTGGTGGTCCTCCTCCTGGGTGTCGTAATGGTGGGAATGGTCTGTTCTCTGGTGATGGTATTCTGTTCCGGTCAATGCGGAACTCGTAGAACATATTTTGTTCATCTGGGTTGCTTGGTGCGTCGGGAACGTCTGGTCCCATTGCTCAGTTTACAGC
The DNA here is from genome assembly GCA_015025155.1 of Lactarius quietus. Lineage (NCBI taxonomy): Eukaryota > Fungi > Basidiomycota > Agaricomycetes > Russulales > Russulaceae > Lactarius > Lactarius quietus. The sequence continues at coordinate 9,252 of WITN01000553.1, forward strand.
CTGCATGTCTTCTGGCTGTATCGTCTGTACGTGGCCAGTTTGCTCGTTTATGACGAGCCGCAGTGGTGACACTTCTGTTTGAGTCGTCATGTAGCTGTATGGTATTCCTCGAATTGGTTCGGGAATGTGCAACTCAGCTGTTTGCGTGACAAGTGCGTCTACTTCTGGTGACTGCACTGCAATTTCTTCGGGTTCTGCTACTTCACTTCATGGGGTTGGCGATCGTTCGCTAGTATGGCTTGATACAGCCAGTGTTTCTACTCGTAGCTGGAATTCAGCTCTTGGTGGTTCCGTGTCGAGGTTTTGTTTGCCTTGACCATCTATGGGTCCTTGTTGGCTAACTGGTCGCGCTTCAGTTAGCGGTATGTTGATGTGTAGATCGTCGGCTGCTGGTCGCGTTGCTTCGAAATAGTTATTGGTGTTGCTCCACCTGAGCTCAACCCAGCAACAGCGTTCTTTGTTAAAGACTACCAGATGATACCTTTGTGCTGTGGCTGCTTCCGCGTAATATCCTGTATTGTCTTTGTTGGATCTTCTAGTGTCTGGTACGTGTCGCCACCTTACTTGTCCTACGAGGTATCGTTCGGGTGCGTCTCGTTCTCTTGCCTCGATTCGGTATGGTTGAAAATCCCAACCGTCTTTAGTGTTGATGGTCGCCACGGCGTTCAATTGTTTGGAGAGCTTGGATTTAATGTTACGTGCGAGCTGCACGTGAGCCTGACTTAGGCAACGAAGAGTGAACGCGGTGACTCAGCAAATCCCTGGACTCTAGCACGAAGGCAGAGTATCGTCTCAACGCGTGAAGGCGGAGTCTTGTTTGTTGTTTACTTGATACGCGGCCTAAAAAGGCAAGAGGAAGAGACGAAGAATCCTCGACTTGGATAACAGGGCGAGAGTGTTACAAGAAATCCAAGCTATCGACCACAACAGTCGATAGCTTCCTTTTAACGCTACTGTACAGTCCGCCTTCATCAGCGAGACCGCCACTACTACTAGTCTGCTAGGTAATCATCCACGGTTGCTCAGTCATCGTATAGTAAGCCGTCAGTCATCGTACAGTAAGGCCATCAGTCATCGTACCGTAATAGTCCGTTTTGCCACGTCCCCTGAGTTATGGCTTAGGTCAGATACTTTCTATGACCCGGGACGTTACAAATACTAGGTTGCCAAGGGTAGCCTTGATGGTGTTGTCGACAACAGCAACTGTAGTTAAACAGCTCGACAATCATCGTTGTTCGCAATGAACGCAATGGCACCCATGTAGCAGGGCCCATAACCTGTTGCGCAGCAACCAGCGCAGCAAACAGTGTCATGGAGTCTCACCTTGTGAAGGTTTAGAGACTAATAGAGGTTTGTAGAGAGGAGTGCTCAAGTGTGCGTAGAGTGAACAACTTGTATTCTTAGAGGGGCTCTACTCCCCTCATTTATAGGAAAACCGGTCCCTATGGTCCACCCATGTCCGTTTGCGTAAAAGTGATGAGTAAAGGTGTCCACAATATCGCGTTTTCAGTGACGCCTGATGTGAAACACCCTAGAAGTCTTCAATATCACCATGTGTGATACTGATAAGACTTGCGCCCTCCATATTGGAGTTGCGCCCACTTTGTGCGTAACGGAGTACCCTAATATGGTAATCATATGTACGATACTACTGTAATGTCGTAACTGCTATAGATAAGATACGTATGTACTTATTACGTTTCAACAAAATCAACCCAAACCCAGGTCTTGGGATCAGGGAGGTGTTGAGAAGCGTCGTGAGGTGTCGTGCAGGCCTCCGCACGCGACGAAACTGGGTATGCGTCTTCGCCGAAGTTGGCCGAGGATTCGCCGAGAGTCGCGAAGGGCGCGCGCAAGTGCGCGGGGTCGAGGGAATGCGAACTCTGAAGGGGAGGGGCAAACTACTATGAGCCCCGAAAAGGGGAGCAAAACCAATGTTAAGCTAAAGTAAAAGTGCTAGATACAGGGCTATATATACTGGGAAACTCAGATCTAGATATAGGGAAGCTGGAAATGAGATCTAGAAAGTAAGATCAAGAGAAATATAATCAAGATCTAAAGAAAGGGTGAAATTACAAAATATAGATAAAATCAGCAAAATCAGCACTTTACAAGGCCAGCGACAAGCTGGGCGTATTACCAGGGAGGGGGGGAGAGCAAGGAGGAGGGCAGCACGGCGACGTGGGCACGTGCAGTCCCTCCTCCGTGGGGCCCCGCTTCCTCCCCCATTCGCAAGTGAACTGGGGGAAGGGGGGGTGGGGGGGGGGGGTGCATCACCACGGGGCGGCCCATCCCCGCACTGCCCTCTTTGCACGTAAACAGCGGTGAGGGGAGGGGGGGTGGAAGGGGCACGGCGGGGCCATACCCCATTGGTGCGTAGAGGAGGGGCCCCCATTCCCATGTAAATGAGGGTGGGGGCCAAAGGGTTGGGGGGGAGGGGGGTCCCACGCTCGCACTCCTGCAAGAGTGATTGGGGACAGCGTGCAAAAGAGGGGGGGTGTACCTTTCACGCCACACGCGTTCCCCGTTTGCACCCAGACGTGGGGTGGCGCGAACCCCACGTGCGGAAGGGGGAGGCGCGCAGGCGGGGGCATATGGCAGAAGGGGGAGGGGGTGAGTGGGGGCAGCGTGCGAAGAGGAGCGGGCGGGCGTACCATTCGCGCTGCGTGCGTTCCTCGCTTGCACGCAGACGTGGGGGGAGGGGGTACCCAAACACCCCCACCCCCTTTGCACCCCGTTGGGATGCTTTTGCACACAACAGGAGGGAGGCGGGGGGAGGAGGGAAGGCAGGGGGGAAGGGTGTTTGCCCATCCTTCCCACGCTACGCGTCTCCACACGAGACACGTTGTTTACGTAGTGTTTATGCGTTGTTTGAATTTTTTTTTAAACTTATTTTATAAGTATTTATACTTTGAAATATAAACATAAAAGATTAAAAGAAAGCGGAATCTCAATTCCGGCGGATTCCGAGCGCCGGGCCCGTGGGAATCCTGCAAAAGGGCAAAGACTCGAGTTTGGTGCCATGCCGCGGTGCTCGCGGTTCGAGAGCACCATCCTCCTGGCATTCGAATTTTTTCATGATTTTTTCTTTCAGTTACCTATCACCTTACCTATCACCCCCACCGACCACCCGTCGTATACTCTTTACAAACCGACGGCTTCGCCCACATTCACGCGTAATAAAAACCTATTTATCGCTACCTCATTCAAACCTATCCGATCTTGGTGAGGAATTAAGCAAGCATCGGACGAACAGGGACTCGGCTTCGGACATTTTGGCCAAGGGACCACTCACGTGACGCGACCTTGCATTTCAAACGGCGACGACCATGACGGGTTCTAGACTTGCACCAAACGCTCACTTCCTATTGGCGCCACCCTCGAGGTCTGTTGGCGATAAGGACCAAGGTAACGCCGTGTCATTGTCCACGAGGCTCGAATGTGGGCGTAACCTGCCAAACCTTATGATAAACACTTCTCACACCCCACTTTCCCTCACTTCACACCCGTACTACAGTGCTGGACAGTCAAACTCGACAAATTTTGATGACTTTTTTTTATGACTGCAAAAATGCCTGGAATCGATGCAAATAGGGTCAGATATTATGTACTTACAACCCTGAGTGATGTCGTGCAGCGGTTCCATCAAAAAAAGTAAATTATTAAATTTCACCTTCAAAAGTTGGCCACCCTCAAATATTTAGCGTGCGCCGCACAAAATTAGGCTTAATCGACTTGTTTAGATTATCTGAATGTGATCTGAATGCTCCGTTGGCACCAAATGTACTCTAGGGATTATGGACGGGAGTGGAATGGGATTAGGGGTTATTAAGTTAGTGAGTAAACGTGTGTGCGGCGCGATGTCTGTACAAATGGACGGCGCGTCTCAGTCTCTGCACACACTAGCAGAACTAATATATATATACCTGTACAAATGGACGGCGCGTCTAGCGCAAGTAAGTACAGGTGACAGGTAAGGTAAACTACGGAATACTCACCTCAGTCTCTGCACACACTAGCAGAACTGAGGTGTTACAGTACAAAACGGCAGGTCTTAAGTACTACTGTCGGTAACTAGATTATCATACGGAATGAGTCTGAGACTCTGTAAGTATCATAGGAACTCAACGCGCGGTTTGCACGATGGTAACGAGATGAGGCATAAAGTAAATCATACGAACACCTGAGTCCATATCTTATCTCAACAGAACGTGTCGTCCAAGCTGTCCGAAGCCGCGGACTACTCCAACATGTACTGCTAAAAATAATATGGGCTGTGTAAATCCTGCATTCGATACATCATGTGACCTTCCAACTCGCAAACTGTGGACCACCATCGGCGTTGTGGTAGACTAAAAACAAAAATACATATATTTGTGTACACAGCCCTCACTCCCCAGACTCTTATCCAACAATACTTGCTAACAACCTGTCGGAAACAGAGTCAGACAGTGACTTTGGCAAGAATGACTGGGATCCACATGCCAGTACCAAACCATCACCACTTGATGGAGAAGCTTCACACCATGCAACTCGTCTGAGCCACCCAAATCTGGGACTAGGCGCTGAATTTTTTGGTCAAAAAAGTTGGCCACCCCTAAAAAGTCGTGTGAAAAACTCCAAAGTCCGTTTTTATACTGATCTTGCTATTCTGAACACAATGGCGGCATCAAATTTTTACAAAAACTAATGTGGAAGCCGTTACCAAATTTGTCGAGTTTGACTGTCCAGCACTGTACCAGTATCATACGCTCAAATCCCGACTCTCCTCGCTGCTGTTGCCATGTCTAAGACACCTACCACTGTTTCAAGCTCTTCTACACTAGACGACATCATGAAAGATTTGCGGGAAGAGTATGAGAAAAACGAAAGCCTTCGTCCGTTCATCAAAACGCTGGAGGGAAAATCCACCGCCGCCGAAATTCGCGCCGTATTTTGTGATCAGGTCAAAGAATACAACTCTCCTTCTTACAATAAATTGATGAAATCGCTGAACCCGATCGTCAACGTCCTCTGTGCGTCTTCTTCTGTGATTGGCGCGGGCGTTGGACTGGTAAATCCCATTCGAAGGTACTTCCTGCGACCCAACGGCTGAAAACATATTTCTAGGTATACAAACCTGCGAGTGTCATTTTCGCTGGCGCCGACGTCCTCCTTTCGGTAGCTATCGTCCTGGATCACTCTCACTTGGACTGATCTGATACCGAATTCAAACAGGCGGCAAAGGGCGTATCGCAAGCTACAATGCGCTTATCGTGATCTTTGAGGAGATTGGGAACTTCTTCCATCGGCTCGAGAAAAATACCGAAAAAGCGACGATGGAGGCGATCAAGGATATCATCGTCGAGACGATGGGGGAAGTGTTCAAGATCTTTGCGTTCATGACGAAGGAGGTAAAGCTGGGACGAGCGAGTGAGTCGATCCCTGATAACACGTTTCCCGTCGCTGACAGCGATTCAGAGCGGTTTCTCAAAACCGTTTCCAGGAATTTCGTTGGAAACGACGTTATCAAGGACGCCCTGGGTAAACTGGATAGATTGACACAGGAGGGGCTCAAGAGGGTGATTGAGCATACCTCGAATGCCGCGGACCGTATCGAGAACAATTTGAATCAGTTTATAAAGGGTACGTTCTGCATGTTAGCTGCTCACAATGACATCTCAAACCGACATGCGACTAGACGACCAGGAAAGGAAAGCCCGCGAGGACGAAGAAAAACGTTCGTGGTTCTTTAGTCCCACTTCTCTTGGTTGCTGAGACCGTAGCGCTATACTTGCAGAGCGTCAGAAGATCGAGGAGAGCCGAAGACGTGACAAAGAGTGGTTATCTCCGCCGGATCCATCTACTAATCAGAATAAAAATATCGCATCTCAAGCTCAACGTGAAAGTTCGGCGACGTGGATCTTCGAGGAAAGTATATTCATGGACTGGAACTCATGGTGGTCCAAGCCAACCACATCCTTGTTGTGGATCCACGGCAAACGTGCGTCCTTCTGTTCATTTGTATCATACTAGACTTTGACCCCTTCGAACCATCTTAGCGGGCTCGGGGAAGAGCGTCCTTAGGTTCGTTCTCATTTATCAGGTTTAACCTTGAGGAGCTTACTCCGCCAACCAGCTCTGCAATTATCGAAGAAATAACAGCGTTGCAGAAGGCTGGACGAGCCACCATGGCCTATTTCTATTTCGTATTCAACGACTTAAATAAGCAAAGCCTCGACAACGCGCTTCGTTCCCTTCTTACACAGCTCTCCGCGTCGTCCGACAGTTATTGCGACATTCTTTCCCGCGTTTACAAGGAATGCAATAATGGCACATATCAACCCAATACCCAAAAATATGGTTGAATGTCTTATTGAGATGCTCAAACTACCTGACCAACGCCCGGTCTACATCATCTTGGATGCGCTAGATGAATGTCCCCATACCTCTGGAGATCCACCCGCCCGGCAAGAAGTCCTTGATCTCTTGACGGACCTTGTCGGCCTCCCGCTTTCGAATCTTCATATTTGTGTGACGAGTCGTCCAGAGATCGACATCAAAGTGGTGCTTTCTCCCTTAGCGTTTCACGCGATCTCAATTCACGAGCAAGATGGACAAAAGGAGGATATTGGAGAGTATATCAAGTCTGAAGTCGTCTATGCAAAGTCTGGAACGGTGATGAGCCGATGGAGACCTCAGGATAAAGAACTGGTTATGAAGACGCTCACAGAGAAAGCCGATGGAATGTAAGAGCGTGAATCGGTGTTGACGGCACTTGCTGATTATTTGGCAGGTTCCGATGGGTTTTCTGTCAGTTGGAAGTGTTGAGACGTTGCCTTCCATTAAACATCCGGCGAACCCTTAACGCACTGCCGAAGTCTTTGGATGAGACATACGAACGGGTGTTGAAGGAGATTGGGATGGCCAACGGCGACCTTGTCCATCGCCTTTTACAATGTCTCACGATGGCGATTCGACCTCTGCGTGTCGAGGAGCTAGCAGAAATTCTTGCCTTTGACTTTGAAGGGGCCGAGGGATCGATACCGAAACTGAACGAGGACTGCCGGTCGGAGAATCCTCAAGAAGACGTACTATCTACGTGCTCGAGCTTGATCACCGTCGTCGATGATGGTGATTCCCGCGTCATTCAGTTTTCACACTTTTCGGTCAAGGAATACTTGACTTCTGATCGCCTTTGCGACGCTTCGCACTTCCATATCATGGCCGAACCGGCACACACGACACTCGCCCAGGCTTGCTTGGGGACTCTACTCCATTTGGACGGCACCCTGGACGATAACCAGGTCGAACGTAGCTTTCCCTTTGCGAAATATGCCAGTCTGCATTGGGTGGAGCACGCGCAGTTTGGAACGGTTTCGTTACGGATAGAAGACGGGATTCGGCGTCTTTTTGACTCGGCGAAACCACATCTTACCGCGTGGCTCCTGTTGCACGACATAGACGATCTCTGGGAAGATTTCACTTTTGACGACCCGTACGACATGGACGATCCCTTGGACGATCCCTTCAGATATCCCAGGAACACGAGACCTGGATCATCACTGTATTATGCATCGTTGTGCGGACTTCGCGACCTGGCAACGCACATCATCGTCGAGCATCCAGAGCAAGTAAATGCGCGGGGGGGTCGTAATCACAGACCACTGGTGGCGGCATTGCACAAGAGACACTTCAAGGTGGCAGAGCTATTATATCTGCATGGCGCTGTCGTAGATCTCCGGGAAAGCTGCTATCAGCGAACCCCACTGCACACTGCATCGTCGGGGAGACTTAACGATGTCGTGCGGTGGTTACTCGGCCACGGCGCAGACGCAGATTCCCAAGATTGCTTGCAGTGGACTCCACTTATGAACGCCGCAAATTGTGGACACCTAGAGGTTGTTCGTATGTTGCTAGGGCACGGTGTACGCATCAACGCTGTGGACGACGGAGGCGAAACTGCTTTGCACAAAGCATCAGATCGCGGTTACCTGGAGATTGTGGAGCTATTACTCAAACATGACGCCGATATTAACATTCCAGACGACTCAAGCGGCTCGGTGCCATTACATGCAGCGTCATATAACGGGAGGCTCGCAGTTGTACGACTACTACTTGACCATGGCGCGGATGTAAATGCCAAGGCCAAGTATGGAAGCACGCCGTTGCATTTAGCGACAGACCTGGCGCCAGCGGAGGTTGTACGCCTTCTGCTTGAGCGAGGCGCGAACGTAAATGCCGAGGACAATTATGGACGCACCCCGCTGCACCGAGTATCGGAGCTAGGCAGTCCAAAGGTCGTACGCTTGCTGCTTGACTACGGCGCGTGTGCATATACCGAGGACGAAGAAGAATGGACCCCATTACAGCTGGCGTCAATGCATGACTATAGCGACATCGTACAGATGATGATAGACCACGACCCGCAGGTAGATGTGGTGCTGGAGGCTACTCGACATATTCGATTCAGGGGATACTTTCCTAGACCCCTCAGTCGGCCACCTTCAATTTAGTTCGCTGAATTACTACAACTTGAAAATTGAATTTATGCTATCTTGTACCACTCTTAACATAATACAACTTTTCTTTTTTGTTAAAACACTTTGCCAAGTACTTTGCTGTGTTGTGAAACTCACAAAGAAAGTACTTGTAACGCTTGCCGACCCAAGCCATGTCGGGGTTCGATTGTGTGGCTGACCACTTCTCACCCGTGCTGCCAATGTCATACGTATTACGCACGCTCAGACCCCGACCCTCCTCGCTGCTATTGCCATGACTACGACAACTCCTCCTGCTTCAAGCTCCTCTTCGTCTAATATGCATGACCTCATTGAAGCCTCCCTGACAAGGTATGAAGAGGAGATGAAGAAGGACCTTCGCACGCATCCATTAATGGCCAAGCTGAAGCCTGAGGCCTGCAAATCTACTGCCGAAATTCTCGACGTCTTTCGAACTCAGGTCGAACAGTTCAAGGAATTTGCGTCCGGGGATGATAAACTGATGAAATCGTTGAATCCAATCGTCAACGTCCTCTATGCGTCTTCCTCGGTGATTGGCACGGGCGTTGGACTAGTGAGTTCTATTCGGATGATCCTTCCACGATCTAACACATTCCAGGCATTCTCACCCGCGAATGTCATTTTCGCTGGTGCCGGCGTCCTCCTTTCGGTAGCTATCGTCCGAGACCACTGCCACTCGGACTGATACGGAATCCTCGCAGGCGGCAAAGGACGTCATTGCGAGCCACGACGCGCTCGTCGAGATCTTCGAGCGCATTGAGCACGTCTTCAATCGGCTCGAGGAATATACCGACATGCGGAAGATGGAGGCGATCAAGGACATTATCGTGGAGATGATGGTGGAAGTGCTTAAGATCTTTGCGATTATGACGAAGGAGATAAAGCAAGGACGAACAAGTGAGTCTATCCCTGATGACACGTTTCCCCTCAGTGACAGAGATTCAGAGAGGCTTTTCAAGGATTTTTTCAAGACAGTGATTGGAAGGACGGATATCAAGGACGCCCTGAGCCGACTAGATAGATTGACGCAGGAGGAGGTGAAGATGATGATTGCGCAGGTCTGGAAGGCCACGGACCGTATCGAGGGCGGATTAGGCACTGTCGGCGAAGAAGTAAAGGGCGTCAGCGAGGAAGTGAAGAGCGTCAGAAAGGAAGTAAAAGGCATCAGCGATGACCTCAAACAGCATATCATGGGTACGGTTGGCACGTTAGCTACTCACAATGCCATTTCGGACCCACGTACGACTAGATGGAAAGGAAAGAGAATCACGGGAGCACGGAGAGAAGCGTTCATTTTTCTTTAGGCTCTGCGCTATGATCGCAGAGCGCCAGACGATTGAGGAGAGCCGAGCTGCCGAAGGCGGGTGCTGGAGGACCGAAAGTGGCTGTCTCCGCCAGATCCATCTACTAATCAAAATATCGCATCTAACGCTCAACACGAAGGGACGGCAACATGGTTCTTCAAGGGAAATATATCCAAGGAATGGAAGTCACGGTCCAAGTCGACCACATCCCTATTGTGGATACACGGTAAACGTGCGCCCATCTGTTCCATTTGAAACTCCTAGATATTGATTGCTTCGAACGATTATAGCGGGTTCGGGGAAAAGCATCCTTTGGTACGTCATCTTTCATGGGTTCACCCTCAAGAAACTTACGCTTTCAATGAGCTCCGCAATTATCCAGGACATAATGGCGTTGCAGGGTGCCACCGTGGCCTATTTCGATTTCGATTTCAAGGACGCCGATAAACAAAACCTCCACAACGCTCTTCCCTCTCTTCTTACACAACTCTCCGCACGTTCCGACGGTTATTGCGACATACTATACGACGTTTATAAGGCACACGACAATGGCGCATCTAAACTTAGCACCAGAGCGATGATTGGATGTCTTAAAGAGATGCTCGCACTGCCTGACCAAGGCCCAGTCTACATCATCTTGGATGCACTAGATGAATGTCCCAATGCCTCTGGAATTCCGTCCGCCCGTGAACAAGTCCTTCACCTCTTGCAGGACCTCGTCGGCCTCCGGCTTTCGAATCTCCATATCTGCGTGTCCAGTCGTCCGGAGATCGACATCAAAGCAGCGCTTGAGCCCCTAGCGTTTCACGCGATCTCAATTCACGACCAAAATGGACAAAAGAAGGATATTGAAGACTACATAATATCTGTCGCATACGCAAAATCTAGTACGGCGATGAGCCGATGGAGACGCCAGGATAAAGAACTAGTTATTGAGAGTCTGAGACACTCACAGACAGAGCCGATGGAATGTAAGAGCGCAAATCCATGTTGATGGAACTTGCTGATTGTTTGGCAGGTTCCGATGGGTTTTCTGTCAATTGGAAGTGTTGCGACGTTGCCTTCCACAAACCATCCGGCGAACCCTTAACGCACTGCCAGAGTCTTTGGATGAGACATATGAACGGGTTTTGAAGGAGATAGGGATGGCCAACCGGGACCTTGCCCATCGCCTCTTACAATGTCTTACGATGGCGATTCGACCTCTGCGTGTCGAGGAGCTAGCAGAAATACTTGCTCTTGACTTCGAAGAGGCCGAAGGATCGATACCGAAATTGAACGAGGACTGCCGGTCGGAGAATCCGCAAGAAGACGTTCTATCTACGTGCTCGAGCCTGATCACCGTCGTCGACAATGGCTATTCCCGCGTCATTCAGTTTTCGCATTTTTCGGTCAAGGAATTCTTGACTTCCGATCGCCTTGCTTCTTCTAAAGGTGACGCTTCGCACCTTCATATCATGGTCGAACCTGCACTCACGACACCCGCCCAGGCTTGCTTGGGGACTCTACTCTAGTTGGGCTACAGCTCCGACAAAAGCCAGGTCGAACGTAGGTTTCCGTTCGCGGGATATGCCGGTCGGCACTGGGTGGAGCATGCGCAGTTCGAGACGGTGTCATCACTGATAGAAGACGGGATTCGGCGTCTTTTTGACTCAGCGAAACCACATCTTGCCGCATGGCGCCAGTTGTACGACATGGACGACTGCTGGGTTATCTTCGGAAGCCCCAGCACCATGGTTCGTGGATCGCCACTCTATTATGCTTCGTTGTGCGGATTTTGTGACCTGGCGAAGTACATCATCGTCGAGCATCCGGAGCAAGTCCATGCGAGGAGTGGTCGTAATCACAGTCCATTGGTGGCGGCATTGCACAAGGGACACTTCAAGGTTGCAGAGCTATTATATCAACATGGCGCTGACGTAGATTTTCCTGGCTACAGTAATCGAACCACACTACACGCTGCGTCGTTGGCGGGACTCAACGATGTCGTACGGTGGTTACTCTGCCACGGCGCAGATGCAGAGGCGCAAGAATCCAATTACTTTACCCCAATCATTATGGCCGCATGGAGTATGTGTCTGGAGGTTGTCCGTACGTTACTGTGGCACGGTGTACGCATCAACGCTGTTGACAAAGCAGGCGATACTGCTTTGCATAAGGCGTCGATATCCGGTCACGTGAAGATTGTGGGCTTATTACTTGAACATGGAGCTGATATCAGCGCACAAGACAAGCTTTCCTGGGCGCCATTACATCTGGCACAATCGGATAGGATGTTTAAAGTTGCACGGCCACTGCTTGACCACTGTGTTGCAGATGTAGAGGCCAAGAACAAGGATGGAAAGACGCCATTGCACGTAGCATCATTCTGGAGGCGAGAGGAGGTTGTGAGCCTTTTGCTTGAGCGAGGTGCGAACATAAATGCCGAGGACGATGATGGACGCACTCCGCTCCACCAAGCATCGTCCGAAGGCAAATCAGAGATCGTGCGCTTGCTGCTAGACCACGGCGCGAATGATGATGCCAAGGACAAAAGAGGAAGGACCCCGTTACAGCTGGTGCAGCAGGCGCCGTTCTGGGCAAGAAATGAGATCGTATTACGGATGCTGACAGAGCACGGCACGCAAGTAGTAGATGGAGCGCTATAGGGCACTCTACTTCGACGAGAGGTGTATGTATTAGATCATTAGCGGACAAAACAATTCATTGTCAAAGCACAGTTGGCGGGAGCGGGAAAGCGGAGTGGCTCGGTCTATGCCTACGCTCGTGCCTCGCTTCGGCTTAGAGCATAGCCCTTGCTCGAACGAACCAGGCGGCACGTACCCATCCCTTTCTTCCGGGCCGCCACCTGTATTTCCTCCTTCCCATTGGGTTCATTGAATCGGCCTCGTTTCTTTCTAAGATATGAGAAACAGTCAACTATCTAAGCTTCACTCATGTTTTCTGCTGTACCACGCAAGATCTACCTCAACCACGCAGCACATTACCAATCATTTCACCCGGACTTTTGCCCGAGTTTGAGGACCCTGAAAGGGATTTCCTCAACACAGTCCATATTTTATTGCGCGAACGAATGCGATTACGGGGAGACCAGCAAGATGATGGAGAGATGATATATAATCTACACCTTCCAGCAAAGGATAATACAGTAAGAACACAGCGACAGAAAGCAAGCAACTTAGTCTGGTGCACCAATGAAGCCTTCTTCACACACTTTCGTCCGTGTCAAGCTGCGTATTACCCCTCATTGTGGCAAAATGCAGCCTCTCACGCATAGCTCCCCACCCATCACCCGCTGCCACACGCGCAACGACGCAAGCCGACTCCCGGCCCGCCACAGCGTCCATCTCATCCAGCATGATGCTCTGCATTGGCCGTACCCACCCTCTAAGCAACAACGAGCTCGTGACAATGCTAACAAAGCTAAACGCCATCATCGGGTGTAGGTGTAGGCCAAGCGGGGAGAAAAAGGCCATGGTGAGGGGGATATTGAGGACGTTGTAGACACATGCCCAGATGAGGTTACGACGGATCGTGCGGAATTTCGAGCATGAGAGGTCGAGTGCTGCTACGACGTCTAGGAAATCTGGATGCATCAGGACTATGTCTGCTGCTTCTATTGCTAAGGATGTGCTGGATGACAACGCAATGCCGACAGTTGCGGCTACAAGCGGAGGTGAGTCCTTGATCCTGTCCCCCACCTGCGTTACATCGTTAGTGCCTACATAAGCACAGAGGGTAGAGCCAAAGCATACCGTCGCCACGCCCCCAAATGCCCTTCTCCATCAGCTCCGCAACGACAGACACCTTACTTTTAGGACGCATATCGGGCCGCACGACCTCAGGCACAATGCGGACCTGTCGCGCAACGACGAGTGCAGTCACGCGCCCGTCACCCGTCATAAGGTTCACTTCAATACCCATTTCCTGCAATGCGCGTATCGCGCGTGCCGATAAGCATTTCGGGGCGTCTGCGAGTGCAAGCACGAGAACGGGCGGGGGGTCAGAGCGGACGACGCGATGGCGACGTAGATCAGCGTGTGACCTTTTTATGCTTCAGCCGCTTCGAACTGTGTCAAGCTTACAGGCATACAGCCACATTGTGCAAAGAAACGGGCCAACCCGACACGCAGGGAGGCGGCCATGTGCGTCTAGGATGTGTCTGGTTTGTTTCCTTGCCCCAGATGGTCACGGCTTTGGCCAGGGCACGCTCGGATCGTGATTCAGTCGCGGAGAGCACGGCGATGACCGCAGCGCGCCTTGTGACGTCGTCAACCGTCATGGTCATTTGTAGAGCCGCATCATCCATCTTCGTCGCATTGTAGCTCTGCGCCTCGCCGAGCTCGCTCGTCAGCGCCAACGTAACGTTCGTAACAGTAAGCTTTCCCTCCGTCACCGTGCGCGTCTTTACGGCTGGCCTCGAGGGCGCGTCCGCCCTTGATCAGGATTCCGTTCTTCGCGCCGCCGGGGATGATTGCCACGGGTGCACTGATACCAAGAGCGCAAGGACACACGACGATGACGACGGACGCAGTGGCTGGAGACACGCCCCGACCGTTCCACGGTGATGGAACATGGAGGGAAACTGTGCGTCGGTCGTTAGAGAGAAGTATCCAGCCGAAAAAAGTGACCCCCGCGAACGAAGTGATGGTGGGGACAGCGACGTGGTCGGCGAAGGCCTGACATTTAGGCATCCCCAACAAGTTTGACGATGTGTGTGAGCGCCGTGACCTTCCCTGCACGTGTTACCACCATGTCGGATGCGCCAAGCCCGTTGACCGTGCCACTGACAATGGCATCACCGACTTGTTTGATGACTGGGATGTGTTCACCGGTAATCGCACTCTCTGATATTCTGGATGAGGGATCGCAAGAGTTACTTACTGAAGCTGAGAAGGATGACAGTGGTACTCACGTTAATAACCTTGTCAGTAGTCCACTTCTGGGAGTCGAACTCTACCCCACGTTCGGCGAGGACGGCGACCTCAATAGAGTGGATTCCGGGCTGTGATTGAGGGTTCTCTAGATGGACTTTTGACGGACGGAAAGTCGAGCAGAATAGATGGAAAATTGGGAAAACTCACCTCGACGGAAGCACCGCAGGTCATGCCCTCTATGCGCGCATCTCTCCGATGGTCCCAGGGACTTGCCCAAAGGCACGTTTTCCCTCAGTGGGAGTTTGAACCTGCCAGAGCTGGAATCCTTGTACCAAATGTGGAAGAGAAAGGCGTGCAGCCTAGGGAGAAGACATGGGGACCAGTCGATAGGTGGATATGGTGACAACGAAAATTAGCCTGATAGCGGGTTTGGTAGAAAGAATCATAGAATGCGCCAAAGGAGGAAGAGCGCCCGCACTGTGCGACGGATGACGTAGTCGCTCTTGCTGTCATTCTCAGTGGATTATTAGGCCTCGATTCGTTTCAAGTCATTCACTGGCACTATCAGTGCTGTCTGCAACGGCCTGCAACGCCGTTTGAAGTTGAAGAAAGGGGATTACGTCACGACCGATTCGTGCTGCGAGCTGACTTATTTTGTTCCGTGTCGCTCCTGCTCGAGCTGTCTATTCTTCAGCTCATATTATTATCTTGGACGACGTGAGTGTTCTTCCGCGGCATTATCGTGGCGCAGTTCATTGACTTCGTTCTCCCAAATGCTCTAGCTGCTCTGGACGTTCACACTGCGCACTGGATCGTCGATGAGTACTTTAAACGCAACTTGATTCGCGGAAAGACGGTCTTGCTCGTCGTGAGTCACTGCTCACTCTTTTCCACCCGACTACCTATCGCCATTCCGAACCCACCCCAGACGCACAATGTCGCGATGGCTAACCCCTTCGCGGACTACGTCCTTTCGCTTGGCCAGGACGACCGGATTGCTAGCCGTGGTTCGGTCTCAGACGCGCTCAAGAAGGATAAGGCCCTGGAAAAGTAGCTCGCTGAGGGCTCCCGTGCCCTTGAGGAAGACGAGAAGAAAATCGACGCGGAGGAACCAGGCGAAGAGGCTAAGCTGGCGGACGGTGAGCCGATCTTGGCCGAGGAGATCGCCGACGGACACGTTAGCCGAGACGCAGATGAGCGCTTCATCCACCGTCTCCGCATTTCGGACAGCGAAGCTCACAGGTGTACCCCTCGCCCAACAACATGAAGGCAAGCTGTTTATAGACGGTTTGGGGGGAACGCGGTTGACGCTTTGTAAGCCTCTACCTTCCACTAATTTATTTTGATAGTTTCTTACTGACGACCGTTAATCTTACATTTTCTAGCTACCTCTATAAGGGCTCATCAACCTCGCGACAGTGACCAGCTTCACGACGGGGTCGGGTATATATGTGTTTGGCGCTCTAAGGGCCTCGAGGTCGATCCATTGGAAACTCGTCGAGTCTGTCCTGGGAGGCTGGGAACAACCTTAAGGTGCATCTCCAAATGTCCCGGCACCGACCCCTTCTGATAAGATCTTCTGCTTTGTAGGTGGCTGGACACGACCTCAACATCCCCGCGTCATGACTCGCGCGTCACAGAGGACATCCGCGCTTGTACTTGCTTGCACCTCTCTCCCGGACAGAACCCACCAATCTTATAACCTCCTTTCTCTAGTGGATGGCCCATTCTCCAACTCATTCAGTTGGCTCACCAAAATATTAGCCACCATGCACCTTAATTTTCTGGCCGTTGTGGCCTCACGCCGGGATTTTCCGGGCCCGGAGTCGCCATCGCCGTGCTCGGCGCTCCGCTTGGCCATGTCTATATACGCAGATCGTGATCCAAAGCGCCCGTGCCTGGCCACTTCAGCACGTCCTTCGCTGGACTCAGTGCGTTTGCCCCCGCCGACTAAGCCGGGCATATCCCAGCACACTGGCCAGCGAGCAGCGATCCTCACTCTCTCGTACGTGACGTGTCGGTTCTCACGAGGCCGTCCGGTGCTAATAATCATCGCCTTATAGCTAAGATGGGCCGAAAGCTCTCCGCGGCGTCTCTTTCCTCATCAAATCTGGTGAACGCGTGGGCGTTGGCCAGTGCCTATATTTGTATCTTAGGTGGTGGCCATTGACTTGGGGAACAGTCGGTCATACGGGAAGCAGCAAGGTATCCCCTCTCACCTTGATCTTTTCTAGACGAGCCCTCCTGCTAAACACTCCTCAGATTTCTCTGACATTGTCGCTACTACGCTGCATATTCATGGAAGGTAGCATGTACTACGACAGCGGGCTCACGAGCTTGATAGACATGGACGCGCTCCGCTCCAGTATCACCATCAAAACCCAACTCGTGAACACTTTCGCGCCACTTCTTCCTTTCTTCGTCCTACTTTACTTTACGTAGCCCAAATTGCTGAGCGGCTCGAACCTCGACCCGTTCTCCCAATATGACGACGCAGCGGTGTTCTACGCGCCTCAGGACTCTTCTCCCTACAGAGTGACGAGGATGGTCGTCTCACGCCCGATAAGCAGATTGCGAGCGGCGGGAGCAACCTGTTCAAGGATCACGGGTGTATTTGCCGAGGATCGTAAACCAGCGGCAGATCGTGGCGCTCGCGCGTACCATAGTAATACGTGGTAGTAAGCTGTTCTTTCTCGACGAAAGTTTGCCTTTTGCATTGCCTTCTTCTGTGTCTCCTTTTCTAATCCTTTTTCTTCGCTCTCAATAACGTCTGATTATGAACTTCCCGTTTGTATCTTGGGAGGTCATTCTTACGTAATATACTGCTCCATTACGACAACCCTTACTCGACACGACGTTGTTGCGGCCGGCGAGAAAGGCGAAGGAAAGAAGGGAATTATTGTATTCGACAAGGGACAGAGAAGACATTGAGGGATGATACAACTCGTCAAAGCGAAAACAGCGTCGGGCACATGCCCTGTTGAAAGACGAGCCGTTGTTGGAATAGTGCTTGGAGAATATGGAGGTGGCGTCGAAGAGGTCGCACTCTTGGGAGTGCTGGAGTCCGGCATAGGAAACGATGGCGCCGGATGTTTGGGAAAGTAGGATGGACGTGGAGGGGAGCAGCGAGGAGCCGGTCGCAGGTCTTGGATTATTCGAAGGCGGAGGGCGTCAACCAGCCGGTAGAGTCCATACTCCCACTGGTTTACGAATTGGCCCAGTAGCTGGGGTGAAAGTGATGGTACACGTCTCAGTGACTACAATCACAAGTGCAGTCAGAGGATTTCCCAGAGGACAGTCGTGCCACGCTCTTCTGGGGGTCTACCCCTTTTACATGATAAGTGGCCTTGCGAGAAGTCTTTCATTCGCACGACGACGCAAGAGGGTCTCGTTGGAAGGCCAGATGCGTGTCAGTGCTGCTGACTCCTGACCGAGAGGGCGGAAGGCGGCGGCAAGGAAGAGGCAACTCCTCGAAGGTTCGAAACAGCTGTCTGTCCAAGGGGATCATGCGTGCGTCGACCGCCTTGAAGTCACTGGTGAAGATGACAAGATAGCAAGGAACTAGGTATTGTGATATCCCATATCACTTACAGCGATGAAAACGTACCACTGGAAAGCGACGGTTCCGAGCTCGAGGGCAGAGCTCAGGAAAAGACATGCTGCCCAAACCCATGCACGAACGACAGCACGTCCTCTGTGGATTTCAAGGTGACTGGAATGGACGCGCTGAATAAATCCATAGAGATGGCCAAGCAACCTGAAAGACACACACCACAGGAGTTGGTCATCCCAATAGGCGCCATAGGGTCGAAAAGACTTTAATGATGATGACGATTGCTACAGTAGCTGTAGGAATGCAACACCTAGGTGAAATATAAGCGGCGCAGCGTCAATCCATCTGCCGCAACGTCGTGTTCGCCGTTCGTCGGTGCTGGTGCTGGTGCTGCTGTTACTGTTGCCGTTGCAATTGACGAGCTCGGGCCAGATACTGCTGCCCCGAGGAACAGGAACGGGATGATGGATGACTATGACTCGGACGAGGCATGGGCGGCATGTAGACTCGGCCAAGAATTCGAATAGCGGTAACTGCACCATCCAGTGAAAGTGGGAGGAAAGAAAACGCTCTGTGCTGTCTTCCGCATGCGAATGTCCTTTGTTTGGTCATGCTCGCTTCCTATCACCTCACCTCACCTCAATTTTCTTGGCCTTCTCATACAGTAACCGATCCAAGCCTGGTGAAGAATTGAGGGACGATATATGTGGTCCCGGCACTAGAAAGATGGACCCAATTGGCTGGATGAATTGGACGAAAAGAGACTCGAGTCTCGACCGCGGCTCCGGACGTCATTCTGGTTGGTTACTCAGACTCAAGCGCTCATGCGAAGCAACCCTTCGAATCTACCGTGACTGCATTTACAGACGAGGACGACTTGCACTTTCTCAACCCAGTCACTTTACCTTGATTGCAGCGCCACCTTCGAAGTCCACCAGTGACAAAGATCACCTTGCTTGTCACCTTGCTTGGCAAGGTCATTGGTCGAGTGGTATTTACGTAAGCGAAATGTCAAAACCTCACACTGCCAAACACGTCGCTCTTCGCACAAATTATGCTTACAGTTGAAAGTTAATGCTCGTACGTTCCGTGCACAAGACACCAAACCTATGTTCTTCTATTCTCACTCTCTTTATTGATCTTTTTCCTTACAACGCTATCGTCGCCCCGTTTTTGGATTGCAGGATCACCTTCTTTTAACGCTTCTGTCATCTCTTGCAACGGTTTTGCTGTTCAACGCCGCGCACGTTGGACTCCGTGATAACATCTGTGCTTACGAACTAGTTCGCTCCGTTCATGTGACGCCTTATCGCATTGTTTGAGTGTGGGCGTAACCTGCCAAACCTTATGACAAGCGCTTCTCATCTGATGGCCCTACTTCTCACCCATACCCGTACCGCCACTATCACAACTGGGCGTACTTCTCACGTGTATTGCCAATATCATACGCTCAGACCCCAACCCTCTCCTCGCTGCTGTTGCCATGTCTAATACTGCTTCGAGCTCTTCTTCGTCTAGTATGCATGACATCATTGAAGCTTCCCTGACAAAGTATGAAGAACAGACGAAGAAAGACCTTCGCACGCATCCATTGATGGCCAAGCTAAAGCCTGATGCCTGCAAATCTACCGCCGAAATTCTCGCCGTCTTTTGTACTCAGGTCGAACAGTTCAAGGACTTTGCGTCTGGCGATGATAAATTGATGAAATCGCTGAACGCGATCGTCAACGTCCTCAATGCGTCTTCCTCTGTGATCGGCGCAGGCGTTGGACTGGTCAGTCCCATTCGAATGTTCTTCTTACGATCAAAGCTCTGATATCATATGTCTAGGTATTCTCACCCGCGAGTGTCATTTTCGCTGGTGCCGACGTCCTTCTTTCGGTATATATCGTCTTGGATCACCCCCGCTCGTACTGATACCGAATCCACCAGGCGGCCAAGGACGTTATTTCGAGCCACGATGCGCTGATCGAGATCTTCGAACGCATTGGATACTTCTTCTATCGACTCGAGAAATACTCCGACATGCCGACGATGGAAGTGATCAAGGACGTCATCGTGGAGATGATGGTGGAAGTTCTCAAGATTTTTGCGTTTATGACGAAGGAGGTAACCCGGGGACGAGCGGGTGATTCGATCCTTGATATCACGTTTCCCGTCGCTGACAACGATTCAGAGCGGCTAGTCAAGAGTTTTTTCAAGAATTTAATTGGAAGCAACGTTATCAAGGATGCCCTGAACAGACTGAATAGATTGACGCAGGAGGAGGTCAACAGGGTGATTGCCCATGTCTCGAATACCACAGACCGTATCGAGGGCGATGTAGGCGCTGCCCGTGGGGAATTAAAGGTCATCAGCGACGACCTCAAACAGCATATTAAGGGTACGTTCGGCACATTGGCTACAATGCCAATTCGGACTCAAGTACGACTAGATGAAAAGGAATGGGAAGCCCGTGAGGACGAAGAGAAGCGTTCGTGATTTTAGTCATTCTCTTTGTTGAGACTGAAGGGGCTATGATCGCAGAACGCCGGACGATTGAAGGCGGCCGAAGGCGGGTGCGGGAGGACCGAAAGTGGTTATCTCCGCCGGATCCATCTGCTAATCAAGCTCAAAATATTGCATCTCATGCTCGACGTAAAGGGTCGGGGAGCTGGTTCTTCGAAGGGAATATATCTATGGAATGGAAGTCAGAGTCAGCGACATCCTTCAAGTTGTTGTGGCTCCACGGCAAACGTACGTCCTTCTTTTCCTTCGTATCATCCTAGACCTTAATCCCTTCGGACCATCATCTTAGCGGGCTCAGGGAAGAGCGTTCTTTGGTTTGTTATCGTTTATCGGGTTCAACCTTGAGGGGCTGACAACGCCAACTAGCTCCGCAATTATCAAGGACATATCGGCGTTGCAGCATGCTGGACGAGCCACCATCGCCTATTTTTATTTCGATTTCAAGGATACAAACAAGCAAACCGTTCGCAACGCGCTTCGTTCCCTTCTTACACAACTCTCCGCTTGTTCCGACAGTTATTGCGACGTTCTTCTCCGCGTTTACGAGGAGCACAGTAATGGCACATATCAACCGGACACCGAAGAGATGGTTGAATGTCTTAAAGAGATGCTCGCACTTCCGGTCCAACTTCCGGTTTACATCATCTTGGATGCGCTCGACGAATGTCCACAAACCTCTGGAGATCCACCTGCCCGCCAAGAAGTTCTCGATCTCTTGACGGACCTTGTCGGCCTTAGGCTTTCGAATCTTCATATTTGTGTGACGAGTCGTCTGGAGGTCGACATCAAAGTAGTGCTTGAGCCCCTTGCGTTTCACGCGATCTCAATTCACGACCAAAATGGACAAAAGAAGGATATTGAAGAGTATATCAAGTGTGTCGTCTACGCAAAGTCTGGTACGGCGATGAGCCGATGGAGACCCCAGGATAAAGAACTGGTTATTGAGACGCTCACAGAAAAGGCCGATGGAATGTAAGACCGTGAATCAGTGTTGATGGCGGTTGCTGATTATTTGGCAGGTTCCGATGGGTTTTCTGTCAGTTAGAAGTGTTGCGACGTTGCCTTCCACAAAACATCCGGCGAGCCCTTAACGCACTGCCGGAGTCTTTGGATGAAACATACGAACGGGTGTTGAAGGAGATAGGGATGGCCAACGGCGACCTCGCCCATCGCCTCTTACAATGTCTTACGATGGCGATCCGACCTTTGCGAGTCGAGGAGCTAGCAGAAATACTTACTCTTGACTTCGGAGACTCCGAAGGATCAACACCGGAACTGAACGAGGGTTGCCGGTCGGAGAATCCGCAAGAAGACGTGCTATCTACGTGTTCGAGCTTGATCACCGTCGTCGGCGATGGTGATTTCCGGTTCATTCAGTTTTCACATTTTTCGGTCAAGGAATTCTTGACTTCCGATCGCCTTGCCTCTTTGAAAGGCAACGCTTCGCACCTTCATATCAAGGCCGAGCCCGCACACACGACACTCGCCCAGGCTTGCTTGGGTACTTTACTCCAGTTGGACGGCAGCTCGAACAACGGCCAGGTCGAACGTAGCCTTCCGTTCACGAGATATGCCAGTCAGCATTGGGTGGAGCACGCGCGTTTCGGGACGGTGTCATCACGGATAGGAGACGGGATTCGGCGTCTTTTTGACTCAACGAAACCACATCTTGCTGCGTGGCTCCAGTTGAACGACATGGACGATCTCTGGAATACCTTCGATCCTTATGGACCCAGGAAACCTGGATCGCCACTGTATTATGCTTCGTTGTGCGGATTTCGTGACCTGGCCATGCACATCATCTCCGAGCAGCCACAGCAAGTAAATGCTAGGGGTGGTCGTCATCACAGTTCACTAGCGGCGGCACTGTACAAGAGACACTTCAACGTTTCAGAGGTGTTATACGAGCATGGCGCGGCCGTGGATATTCCTGGCGCCGATAATCGAACCCCACTACATGCTGCGTCGTGGGACGGATATATCGATGTTGTGCAGTGGTTACTCGGCCACGGCGCAGATGCAGATTCGCAAGACAGCAATCACTGGACTCCGATTATGACGGCCGCAGGTAATGGACATCTGGAAATTGTCCGTACGTTACTAGGGCACGGTGTTCGCATAAACGCTGTGAACAGCAGGGGCTGTACTGCTTTGCACTATGCCTCATCTTCCGGTAACGTGGAGGTTGTGGGGCTATTACTTAAACATGGAGCTGGTATCAACGCACGAGACGAGGATCCCGGGATGCCATTACATCTGGCACCATCTTATGGAAAGTTTGAAGTTGCACGACCACTGCTTGACCACGTTGCGGATGTAGAGGCCAAGAACAAAAATGGAGAGACGCCGTTGCACCTAGCGTCACACTGGGGGAAAGCGGAAATTGTACGCCTTCTGCTTGAGCGACGCGCGAACGTAAATGCCGAGGACAATTACGGATACACTCCGTTACACCGAGCGTTGTCCAATAAGAAACCAATGACCGTGCGCTTGCTACTTCATCACGGCGCGAGTGGAGATGCCAAGGACAAAAAAGGAAGGACCCCATTACAGCTGGCGCTGGCGCGAGGATGGAGAAAAAACGAGGTCGTACGGATGTTAACAGAGCATGGCGCGCAGGTAGATGAATCTCCAGTGTACTCTACTTCGAAGATGGGTGTATGTCGTTAGCGAACAAAAATAATTCATTCTCAATGTGATCATCGTAAACCGAAACGTCAGTCCGAACGCAGCGTCTATATTTCGAGACCGATAACAGCCGAGACACGAAAAAACAAGGCACTAATGCTACCCTTCTCCATCAACCCCCCAACGACAGACGCTTACCCTTCGGACTGATATCTGCACACACGCCCTCGGGCGCAATACCGACCTGGCGCGCAACGACGAGCGCAAGTCGCGTGTTGTCACCCGTCATGAGGTTCACCTCAATACCCATATCCTGCAGTGCGCGGTTCGCACCGGCGGACGAGCGCTTCGGGGCGTCTGCAAGCGCGAGCGCAAGGGCCGGTAGAAGGATCGGTGCAGACGACGCGATAGCGACGTACAGTAGATAATCGTGCGGCCTTTCGGTGCTTCATACGCTTCGAACTCCGCAAGGCCTGCGAGCATACGGCGACGACGACGACGGAAATACAGAGCTGGAGACACGCCGCGACCTTGCCATGATGATGGATCATATCCGGGAGTTGCGAGTCCGTGAGCACGTTGGACAGCAGTATCCAGCCGAATAACGTGATCCCCGGGAGTGATATGACGGTAGGGACGAAGTGCCGGCGACGCAGTCGGCAAAGGCCTGGATTGGGGGATTGGACGTTTAGACGTCCTCGACGAGCTCGACGATCTGTGCGAGCGCAGTGTCATTCCCTGCCCGCATTTCCACCATTTCGAATGCGCCGAGACCGTTGATCGTCCCTCCGATAACGGCATCACCAACTTGTTTGAGGGCTGGGATGGGTTTTGCCGGCAATGGCACTCTCGTCGATGCTCGAGCTGCCCCGCACGACAGTTACGTCTGCTGGCACCTTGTCACACGGAACGACCTTGACGGTATTTCGAATCTGCAGAAGCCGGTGAGAATCTTCTTTTCCTAAGAGCAAGTGGCGTCTGTGTAAATAATCGCCATGGAGGGCGCAAGCACCACCAAATCGGCGAGCGCTGCACTGGTCTTGCCTTTCGAAGAGTTCTCCAAATAGCGACCGAAGGATACGAACATGATCAGCATCGTACTGTTATCGAAAAAGTCGATGGGTGGCATATGAAGGCTCGGGGTGATGGCGGCCGCGATGAGGGTGAAGAGGGAGTAAATTTATGCTGTCGCAGTGCAGAGCGTCACAACTACGTCCATGGTTGCCAACTTGTACTTGAGATCCTTGTATGCGTTCTGGTAAAACTTTTGGCCGACCCAGAACCTCGCGCGTGGTGATGATGGTAACGAGGATATGGCCAAGAGGGAGCCGGGGATCATGTAACTTCGTAGTAGACGACAGGCCGCAAGGGGATATGGGGGGCGATCAGGCTGATAAAAAAGACGGCAAGAGCAAAAGTTATGCTCGATTGAAACCGACTTTTCCATTCTTGAATTTCCTCGGTGCGAGTGAGTGAGCGTAATCGAGTGACGTCTGGCTGGTCCGATAGCATGGCGCCGAACTCGAGCTCTCTCGACCATCTCGCGGGAGCCGACAATGCCGCGATCAAATACGAGTTTGGCAGTTTCCGTGGCCAGGGCTACGGAAACGCTATTGATACCGGGCATCTTGGCGAGCTCAGTCTCCACAGTAAGTTAGACGTGCAGGAAGAACACGTCATTCCACAGATACGCAACGGGATTCGTCAGCGAGTCGGAGGGATGAGCGTACCTTCGAAACCGATGTCTGATGTCCCGGATGAGAGATCGCAATATTCTTTCACTGAAGCTAAAAGGCGTGGCAATGGTACTCACGTTAATGACCTTGTCAATAGTCCACTGCTGGGAGGCAAACTCGACGAACCCACGCTCAGCAAGAAGAGCGACCTTTACAAAGATTCCAGGCTGTGATCTGAGCTTCCCGCGATAGACTTTTGAGGGGCGGTGTGTCGAGAAAGATAGGAGGACAGGTTTGGAGAGCTCACCTCGAAGCAAGCACCGTGCCGCAGGTCATACCCTCGATTCACAGTTCGCATCTCTGAAAGTCCTGGGGACTTGCCCAAAAGTTCATTTCCGTGAGGGGAAGTTCGACCTTGCGACAGCCAAGTTTCTGCGCCAAAAAGCGGAAAGAAAGGCGTAGAAAGAGCGTACATGGTGACCTCTCGGTAGGTGGTAATAGTACAACGAAATGAGCCTGATAGTGGGCATTATTGTTGGTGCTTTTTTCTATCACGTCAACATATAGAGAGAAATTATGGAGTGCGTCAAAGGTGTGCATGTCATTAGTCATTTTGGTGAGAGAATGAGCGTGGGAGTAATAAGCTTACGTCACACGCTGACGTCACATTCCTCACTGCTTCTCAGACGCCTCCGACAATTCCTTTTCTTCCAATTTCTGGTCCATCCTTTCTGCTTCCCTGGAAACCTATGAAAAAAGAGAAAGAATGGCCTCACGCATCCGTCAGTTCCAGGTCTGCAACTCTCCCGCCGAGATTGCCGTCGTCCTTCGTACACAAGTCCAACAGCCCGAGCAACCTACATCCCACATGACAAATTGACAACATGGTAGAAACCGACTGTCAATGTCCTTTATGCGTTCTATTCGGCGCTTGTCGTTGGACTAGTATATCCCAGTGACAATCCTTCCGCGATCTAACCTCTGATATCATATATCCAGGTATTCTCTCCCGCAATTGAACGTCATCTTCGCCAGTGGCTACATCGTGCCACCTTCATTCACGTCATTCTCCCGAAGGTTCTGGCTGCTTTGGATGTTCATATTCTATGCTGGATGGCCGATAAGTGCCTCAATGGCGACTTCAGTTGATTCGGGGAAGAACGGTCTTGCTCGTCGTAAGTCGCTTCTCGCTCTTTTCCACCCGACTACCCATCGTCGTTCCGAACACATCCCAGACGCACAA
This sequence comes from Lactarius quietus, assembly GCA_015025155.1. Classification (NCBI taxonomy): domain Eukaryota; kingdom Fungi; phylum Basidiomycota; class Agaricomycetes; order Russulales; family Russulaceae; genus Lactarius; species Lactarius quietus. The sequence goes on from WITN01000553.1 coordinate 35,542, forward strand.
TGTCACGATGGCCGGGCCCTCAGCGGACTACGTCCTTCCGCTTGGCTAGGACCACGGATTTTTTTTTCCGTGGTTCGTTTCTCAGACGCTGAAGAACAAGACCCTGGAAAAGGAGCTCGCTGAGGTCTCCCGCGCCCTCGAGGACGAAAAGAAGGAAATCAACGCGGAAGAACCAGACGACTTGCGGCCTTCGCTCAAAACTGCTCACGCACGTACAGTTCGCGGAGCGCGGCAGCTTTTCCGCTGAGTTCTTCACACGCTTGTCGAGCAACCATCCTGGAGAGCGAGCTCGTCCCAAGGCAGCCTCAACCTCGAGCATGACTAGCGGGAACAGGAGCACACGAACCCACTTCACCTTCGCCGACGGCGTCTCCACTGCGGCGGGACAGCGAAGAAGGAGAGGAGGGTATTGATATATTCGAGGGGGCATAGAGAAGACATTGAGGAATGTTACAACTCGTAAAAGCAAAAACAGCGTCGGGCACATGCCAGGTTGAAAGGCGAGCCAGTGTTGGACTAGACCAAGGAGAGCACGGCGGTGGCGTCGAACAGGTCACGCTGGCGGGAGTGCTGGGGTCCAGCGTAGGAAAAGACAGCGCCGGACATTTTGGAAGGTAGGATAGACGTGGAGGGCAGCGTCAAGTAGCTGGTCGCCGGTCCTGGATTATTCGAAGGTGGAGGGCATCCACCAGCCGGTAGAGTCCATGCTCCAACCGGTTTACGATTTTGGCCCAGTATCTCGGGTGGAGGTGATTGTACACGTCTCGGTGGCTAAAACAATCACAAACGCCGTCAGAGGGTTTCCCAGAGAACAGTCATGCCACGTACGTCTGAGTGGTCTGCATCGTATGCGTGGTAAGTGGCTATGCGAGAGGTTTTTTTTTCATTCGTACGACGGCGCAGGTGTCTTGGTAGAGTAGCAGATGGGTGTCAGTGATACGGACGCCTGGCCGATAAGGAGTAAAGCGGGAGCTAGGACAAGGTAAGGGTTCGAGATGGCTGTCTGTCCAAAAGATACCATCCACGCGTCGCCCTCCTTAGGTCACTGGTGAAGTTGACAAGATAGTGAGGAACCCGGCATTGTGAATATCCCGTATCACTTACCGCCATGAAAAAGTACCACTGGAAAGCCATGGTTACGAGGGCAGGGCCCAGGAAAAGACATGCGGCTCAAGCTTCAAACCCATGTGAAGCCTGATAGGCCTTATCGCATTGTCCACTAGCACGAGACTCGATTGTGGGCGTAACCTGCCAAACCTCACGACAAGCTCTTCTCTTCTGATAGCCCTACTTCTCAACCGTACCTGTAAGTTACAGTACTGCCAGTATCACACCCTTCGCCCCCTTCTGCCCTGTACTACCAGATACATACGCTCAGATCTCGAACCTTTCCTCGCTGCTGTTGCTATGTCTAAGACAACTCCCACTGCTTTAAGCTCATCTTCCTCAAATATACGTGACATCATTGAAACTTCTCTGACAAGGTATGAAGAGGAGACGAAGACAGACCTTCGCAAGGACTCATTGATGGCCGAGCTGAAGCCTGAGGCCAACAAATCAACAGCAGAAATTCTCGCCGTCTTTCGTACTCAGGTCGAAAAGTTTAAGGAATTTGCATCTGGCGATGATAAATTGATGAATTCGCTGAACCCGATCGTGAACGTCCTCTATGCGTCTTCCTCTGTGATCGGCGCTGGCGTTGGACTGGTAAGTCCCATTCGGATGTTCTTCCTATGATCCAGCCTTTGATATCATACTTCTAGGTATTCTCACCCGCGAGTGTCATTTTCGCTGGTACCGGCGTCCTCCTCTCGGTAACTATCGTCCTGGATCACCGTCACTCGGACTGATTGATACGGGATCCACACAGGCGGCAACGGACGTTATTGCGAGCCACGATGCGCTGATCGAGATCTTCGACCGCATTGGGCACGTCTTCAATCGGCTCGAAGAATATACCGAGATTCGGAAGATGGAGGCGATCAAGAACATTATCGTAGAGATAATGGTGGAGGTGCTTAAGATCTTTGCAATTATGACGAGGGAGATAAAGCAGGGACGAGCGAGTGAGTCGATCCCTGATGACAGGTTTTTGGTCGCTGACAGCAATTCAGAGAGGCTTTTCAAGGATTTTTTCAAGACAGTGATTGGAAGGACGGATATCAAGGACGCCCTGAGCCGACTGGATAAATTGACGCAAGAGGAGGTCAAAATGGTGATTGCGCAGGTCTGGAAGGCAACGGACCGTATCGAGGGCGGATTGGGCACTGTCAGTGAGGAATTAAAGGGCGTCAGCGACGACCTCAAACAGAATATTAAGGGTACGGTTGGCACGTTAGCTACTCACAGTGGCATTTTGGACTCACGTACGACCAGAGGGAAAGGAAAGGAAAGCCCGTGAGGATGAAGAGAAGCGTTCGTGGCTCTTTGGTCCCCCTTCTCTTGGTTACTGAGACTGTAGTGCTATTATTGCAGAGCGACAGAAGAATGAGGAGAACCGAAGACGGGTGCGGGACGACAAGCAGTGGCTGTCTCCGCCTCAGCCATCCACTAATCAAAATAAAAATATTGCATACGCTGAACGTGAGGGGTCGAAGACTTGGTTCTTCAAGGAGGATTTATTCATTGAGTGGAAGTATAAGCCAACCACATCCTTGTTGTGGATCCACGGCAAACGTGCGTCCTTCTGTTCCTTCATATCATCCCAGACCTTGATCCCTTCGAACTACAATAGCGGGCTCAGGGAAGAGCGTACTTTGGTTCGTTATCATTTTATCGGGTTCAACATTGAGGAGCTTACACCTCCAACTAGCTCCGCAATTATCAAAGACATAATGGCGTTGCAGCAGGATGGACTAGCCACCATGGGGTACTTCTATTTCGATTTCAAGGACAAAAATAAGCAAAGCCGCCACAACGCGCTTCTTTCCCTTCTTACACAGCTCTCCGCTTCTTCCGACAGCTATTGCGACATTCTTTACCGCGTTTACGAGAAATCCACTAATGGCACACATCAACCGGACACCAAAGAGATGGTTGCGTGTCTTAAACAGATGCTCATACTACCTGACCAACCGCCGTTCTACATCATCTTGGATGCGCTAGACGAATGTCCCAAAGCCTCTGGAGTTCCACCCGCCCGCAAAAAAGTCCTTGATCTCTTGAAGGAGCTCGTCGACCTCCAGCTTTCAAGTCTTCATATATGCGTGACAAGTCGTCGAGAGAGCGACATCGAGGCTGCACTCAAGCGCCTACCGCTCCACTCTATATCGCTTCAAGACCAATCTGGACAGAAAAAGGATATTGAAGACTATATCAAGTCTGTTGTCTATGCGGAGTCAGACACGGCGATGGGGGGATGGGGCGACGAGGATAGAGAACTGGTTATTAAGACGCTCACAGAAAGAGCTGATGGAATGTGAGAGCGTGTAACGATGCTGATGACACTTACTGATCAATTGATAGGTTCCAATGGGTTTTCTGTCAGCTGGAAGTGTTGCAAGATTGCTTTGAAGAAAACATCCAGCGGACCCTTGACGAATTGCCGGATTCTCTGGACGAGACGTATGCGCGCGTGTTGAAAGAGATTGGGAAGCCGAACCGAGATCTTGCTCTTCGTCTCTTGCAATGCCTTACCGTGGCGATTCGGCCCCTGCGTGTCGAGGAACTGACTGCAATACTTGCGCTCGACTTTGATGGTGCCAAAGGAGCGATACCGGAGGTGACCAAGGGCTCGCGGTCGGAGAATCGGCAACGAATGGTGCTATCTACTACGTGTTCCGGCTTAATCACCGTCGTCGACGATGGTGATTCCTCCGTCATTCAGTTTTCGCATTTTTCCGTTAAGGAATACTTGACTTCCGATCGCCTTGGCGATGCTTCGCACTTCCATATCATGGCCGAACCTGCACACACGACACTCGCTCAGGCTTGCTTGGGGACTCTACTCCACTTGGACGGCACCTTCGACGATACTAACCAGATCATACGTAGCTTTCCGTTCGTTCCTTATGCCAGTCTGCATTGGGTAGAGCATGCGCAGTTCGGGACGGTGTCGTCACGGATAGAAGACGGGATTCGGCGTCTTTTTGACTCAGCGAAACCCCACCTTGCCGTGTGGCTCCAGTTGAACGACGTGGACGATCCCTGGAGTTTATTCATAAATAACCCGTCCACAGATCTTGGATCACCACTGTATTATGCTTCGCTGTGCGGATTTATTGACCTGGCAAGGAGCATCGTCGTCGAGTATCCAGCGCAAGTAAATGCGAGGGGTGGTCGTAACCACAGTCCACTGGTGGCGGCATTGTACAAGGGACACTTCAAGGTTGCAGAGCTATTACATCAGCATGGCGCTGATGTGGATCCTCCTGGCGACGATAATCGAACTCCACTGCACGCTGCATCGATGGAGGGACTTAACGATGTCGTGCGGTGGTTACTCAGCCACGGCGCAGATCCAGAGGCGCAAGATAGATATCACTGGACTCCGATTATGGTGGCCACACACCATCGACATCTGGAGGTTGTTCAGACGTTACTAGTGTCAAATACGCAGGTATGGGGGATATGCACACACTAGCACACCACACGAGTAAGAACGAGTGGGGTGTCAGGCTCATACTACAACGCCTTAAATACATGTTGTGCACTGCATAACTAGAACACTAAGTAAACTACGTAGGTGAATATAAAAAGATGGAAAAAGTCTTCAACCGGTTGTGGTGCACACTGGATGGTGTGATCACCTGTGTGATGGTCGCACTTCACTACTGGTAAACTAAACTGCGAAATACAAAGTAACTAATTGATCGTATACTACTAATGTCTTATCAGTCTCGATCCCTTCTTCAAATCCTTCACAACGCCACCAGGACGTGAAATCGACCATAGTGCGCACACACCTCTGTGTGCAGGTACGCGCGCACACATGTCACGTGAGTTGTGGTCTCGCCTCCACATCGTGGCGAACTCGCGCATCACTTCAACAACTAGGGCATAGTGTGCGCATCAACGCTGTGGAGGAAAATGGCAAAACTCCTTTGTACCAAGCATCACATTACGGCCACGTGGAGATTGTGAGGCTATTACTTAAAAACGGAGCCGATATCAGCATCCAAGACGAGAATTCCTGGGCGCCATTACATGTGGCTTCTTTATGTGGGAATCTCGAAGTTGCACGACTATTACTTGACCACGGTGCGGATGTAGAGACGGAGAACGAGGATGGAGAGACGCCTTTGCACTTAGCGTCATACTCGGGGAAAGCGGAGGTTTTGCGCCTTCTGCTTGAGCGAGGTGCTCAGGTAAATACCGAGGACAAAGATGGACTCACTCCGTTGCACCTAGCGTCGTCCCAAGGCAACCCGGAGACCGTGCGCGTATTGCTCGACCACCGTGCGGGTGCAGGTGCCAAGGACAAAAAAGGAAGGACCCCATTACAGCTGGCGTCGGGAGAGAGAGAAAACGAGGTCGTACAGATGTTGACAGAGCACAGCGCGCAAGTAGATGGAGAGCTATCGGGCAGTCTACTTTTACGAGAGGTGTATTAGGTAGTTAGTGAACAAAACAATTCATTTTCACTGGGATCATCGTTTACCGAAACGTCCGACCGAACACAGCGTCTATATTTCGAGACAACTCGGATGACGATCCGGACACAAAAAAACAAAGGCGATACTGCCAATCTATACTTAAAGAACGCTATGTACCAAGTCCGACATCCTTCACAAGATCCTGGCGCACTACAGATACGGCGACAACGAATAACCAAACAGCCAAAAAAGTAGTGCATAAAAAAAGGAAGGAGAATGGGCTGCAAACACTGATTGCAGAGCGGTGACGCCAAGAATGCGATCAGAGGTGACCAGTTAGATGGGTGGATGATATCTGATCTACATCTTCTAGCAAATAATAGTACAGTAAAAACACAGCGAAAGAAAACCAGCAACTTAGTCTGATGCACCAATGAAACCTTCTTCACACAATTTCGTCCGTGATTATCACGGCGTGATAACCTGAGCATTTGTCCCTCGCCGTGCCAAAATGCAGCCTTTCACGCACAGCGTCCCACACATCACCCGCTGCCACACGCACAACGACAGAAGCCGACTCCCGGCTCGCCATAGCGTCCACTTCATCCGGCATGACGCTCTGCATCGGGCATACCCACCCTTTAAGCAATAACGAGCTTGTGACAACGCCTAACAGAGCTAAATGCCATCATACACCCGCCATCATCGGGTGTAGGCGTAGGCCAAGCGGGAAGAGAAGGCCCATGGCGAGGGGGATACTGAGGACGTTGTAGACGCAGTGGCATGCCCAGATGAGGTTACGTCGGATCGTGCAGAATCTCCGAGTCGAGCGTGAGAGGTCGAGAGTTTCTGCGACGTCTAGGAGGTCTGAGCACATCAGGAATATGTCTATTGCTTCGATCGCTGCGGATGTGCCAGACGACAGCACGGTATGTTTTGGCTCTTCCCTCTGTGCTTATGTAGGCGCTAATGATGTAACACAGGTGGGGGGCGGGATCGACGACTCGTCTCCACTGGCAGCCGTGACTGTCAGCATCATCGCCACGCCGCCAGTGCCCTTCTCCATCAGCTCCGCAACGACAGACACCTGCCTTTAGGACTCATGTCAGGCAGCACGTCCTCAGGTGCAATAGCTACCTGTCGCGCAACGACGAGCGCAGTCACGCGACCGTCACCTGTCATAAGTTCACCTCAATACCAATTTCCTGTAACACGCAAATCGTGCGCGTAGACGAGCGTTTCGGGGCGTCTGCGAGTGCGAGCGCGAGAACGGGTGGGGGGTCAGAGCGGGCGACGGGATGGCGACGTAGATCAGCGTGTGGCCTTTCTGTGCTTCAGCCGCTTCTAACCGAGTCAGGCCCGCATGCATAGCCGACCCACAGCATGTGCACTCCTTCGCCCCTGATGTTCTTGAACGCGTCTACCGATGTGTCTGGTTTGTTGATTGAGAGGACGTCCTTGCCCCAGATGGCCACTTCTTTGGCGAGTGAACGCTCAGATCGTGATTCGGTTGCGGAGAGCATGGCGATGACCGCACCGCGCCTCGTGACGTCGTCAGCGGTCATGGTCGTTTGTAGAGTCGCACCATCCATCTTCGTCGCATTGTAGCTCTGCTTCTCGCCGAGCTCGCTCGCCAGCGCCCAAGTAATGCTCGCAACAGTAAGTTTTCCCTCCGTCACCGTGCGCGTCTTTACGACTTGCCTCGAGCGCGCATCTCCCATTGACCAGGATTCCGTTCTTCGCGCCAACCCCAGTACTGGCGATGCTTGCCATGGGTGCATTGAGACAAAGAGCGCAAGGACACGCGACGACGACAGAAATGCAGTGGTTAGAGACACGCCGCGACCAGGCCGCGGTGATGGAACATAGCGGGAAGCTGTGCGTCGGTTGTTAGACAGATGCATCCAACCGAAAAACGTGACCCCCGCGAGCAAAATGACGGTATGGACAGCGTTGTGGTCGGCGAAAGCCTGACATTTGGGCATCGATCTGGGCGAGTGCCTTGATTCCCTGCACGTGTTACCACTATGTCAGATGCGCCAAGGTTGTTAACCGTCCCACCGACAACTGCATCACCGACGTGCTTGAGGACTGGACGTGTTCACCGGTAATCGCACTTTCCGATATTCTGGATGAGGATCGCAAGAGTCATTTACTGAAGTTGAAAAAGGTGACAATGGTACTCATGTTATTGACCAGGCTTGTCAGTAGTCCACTGCTGGGAGTCGAACTCTACCCCACCTTCGGCCAGGACGGCGACTTAACGGAATGGATTCTGGGCTGTGATTTGAGTATTCCTTCGATGGACCTTTGACGGACGGAAAGTCGAGCGGAATAGGTGAAAAATATGGGAAAGCTCACCTCGACGGAAGCACCGCAGGTCATGCCACGGGGACTTGCCCAAAGGCTCGTTTTCCGTGAGTGGGAGTTTGACCCTGCCAGAGCTGGAATCCTAGTACCAAAAGTGGAAGAGAAAGGCGTACAGGGAGGAGACATGGGGACCAGTCGATAGGTGGTACTAATGGTACAACGAAAATTAGCCTGATAGTGGGTTTGGTTGGTGTTTGTCTATAGCGTCTATATATAGAGAATCATGGTATGCGCCCAAGGAGAAGAATAAAGGGCGCCCGCGCTACCAGTGTGCGATGGATGACCGTGATGTAGTAGTACTAGTAGTCGCTCTTACTGTAACTTACTGTCATTCTCTGAGTGGCGGATGCCAATTTCCCCGCGACATCCTCATCTCGTCATAGCAAATCACATCCTCAATACTTGTGTTTCAAACTCGGTTTCAAGGCTATCGTGTGAAGAGTAGCTTGCTTTATCGAACACTCTGCCATGGGCTGACCTGGTAGCGAAGTAGCGTTCAGGTCAGGGTATAGAGTATTTCCGCGAGATTCGGTACTTTGCTTGCATGCAATGGCACTCAGCAATTTTCCCCGCGCTCCATATTAACTATGAGATAACAAGTGGTACATGAGTGTTTCTCCCTTTCATTTTTCATGGTGTCGTCGTCCTCCCTTCATAGCATGCCATTCCCCGCCGATGAAACCATCGAGTAAAGTAGGTCTCTGTCCCCGCTCCCGTCGACCAACGAACGAAACCTACCGTTCTCCATTTTCAGGAGTTCACTGGGCTTGTCAAATTCGACCTTTAATTTTTTATTTATTTATTCAGAGGAGAGCAGGGAAGTGGGGCAGCTCACAATTCGACCAGCATCCAGGACCATCTATTGAGTTTTCCTAAGCTTTCTTCTGCGGTGCGGGGGAGAGGAAGGGTAGCTCACGACTTTATCGGCGTCAATGATCGTTTGCAGACGATGCGCAACCGTGATTAGCGTCACGTCCCCTTTAAGCTCGTTCCGGAGAGACGTCTGTATGATCGTATCCGTCTTGTAATCTGAGCCACATGTTGCGTTAGCGCTGCCTCAAGAGACGAACTGGAAGCCGTTACCGATAGCAGACGTTGCTGCGAGCGAAGGAAATGGATTAGAAAGTAGACACCCCAGAGGACAAGGGAAAATGTGCACCTTCGTCAAGGATGAGCAGCTTGCTACCGCGTACTATCGCACGCGCGAGCGCCAGGATCTGCCGCTGGCCGACGGATAGGTTACCCCCACTGCTCGCGATCTGGCTATCGAGCGTGGGACGGCCATCCTCTTCGTCGCTCTGTAGGGAGAAGAGCCCCGAGGCGCGTAACGCGCTATTCAGCATTGCATCATCGTATTGCGAGAACGGGTCGAGGTTCTCTCTCAGCGAGCCGCTCAACAGTTCCGGCTACGTTAAACAAAACGAGTTCGGTGGGAAGAAGGAAAGAAGAGGCGGACGTCCTCACGATTTGGGGTATGATCGTGATACCCGAGCGGAGCGCATCCAGATTAATCGAGCTCGTGAGCCTGCCGTCGTAGTACACGCTACCTTCCGTGAATATGCAGCGGAGTAGTGACAATGTCAGGGAGCTCTGGAGATTGTTTAGAAGGAACCGCATCAAACCGAGAGCAAATACCTTGCCGCTTCCCGTGCGACCGACTGTTCTGCTAGTCAACAGTAGCCACCTAAGATACGACTATAGGCACTCACCAACGCCCACGCGTTCACCAGATTTGATGTGGAAAGAAATTTCGTGGAGAACCTTCGGCCCATCCTGATGATAAAGCAACGCTTAGTAGCGCCGCCGCGGACGCGCATCGTGAGGACCGATAGGTCACGTACGAGAGAATAACGCGCAGAGAGCTTCTCGACCCTAAGATCACCGCTCGCCGGCCAGTATGCTGGGGGGATGCCCTGCTTAGTCCGCTTTGGCTCTTGCTCAACATTAATGTACGTGTGCATACGCTCCAAGCTGTATGTAGCGTAAATGAGTATCACCTCACAAAACTTACTCAGAAAAAAGGTCTCTTCACCTGTTGCCTGAAAAAGTTGTCAGAGATATGAAGGGAAAGTCACACTATTGGAATTGTCCTTACTATTGACCTCAAAGTCATTGAGCATGCGCACCCACCAGAGAATCAAACCACTGAATCCGACTGGGAAGACTAATCAGTGATCGCTGATTATAGTAAAAACATGCAACGTACTGGCCATAGTGAGAGAGAAACCGACGTCCGAGGGAAGGGAACGTTCACGCGGTACGTAGATCAGGTACGCCGCGAGGCCCGCGGAGAAGACGCCACCTAGGAAGTCCACCCGCAGATTGATCCATCTACAGCAGGGACGAACCAAGTTAGATGCTCATAGTACATCGCAGAGGCCACCCGCGGAACTCGACTTACCTGGTCATGTTGTGGAAGGCCCGTCCTGCCTTCGTATACCTATCAATACGCCTGTACGACTCTTCGCGGAACGCAAGCTGTGCGCCATATGCGCGGATGGATGCTTGGAAGGATGCAGTCAGACTAAGCTCATCCATCACGAGGGGCAGACGCACTGAGTCCGGCGACGGACGTGCCGAAGTGGCCTAGCACGGGCGCTTTGGCATTGCTCATCTCGCGCTTGATCGCGATCTGCGCATTCATATAAACACGGCTAAGCCAAGCACCAATCACGGCGATGGCGACTCCGGGTCCCGAAAATCCCGGAGTGAGGTATACCACAGCGAGGAACTTGAGGAGCATATCGGCTGAAATTTCGATGAACCAACTAAATGAGTCAGAGACTGGGCCATCCACTGGAGAAAGGAGGCTTTAAGATCTCTGCACCCAGCCTGGGAGGGTGATAAAAACGCATACAAGCACGAATGTCCTGCGTGACTCGAGTGATGACACGGGATGTTGGGGTCGTGTCTAGCCACCTACGAAGTAGAAGAGCCCATCAGCATAGGAGAGTGGTCATTGGAGATTCACCTCAGGGTTGTTCCCAGGACAGACTCGATCAGTTTCCAGTGGATCGACCTCGAGGCCCTTAGAGCGCCAAAGACGTATACACCCGACCCCATCGTGTAGCTGGTCACCATCGCGAGCATGATAAGCCCGTAGATGGTGAGGTAGCTAGAAAATGTAAAATCAATAATCGCCAGCAAAAAACTGCCAAATAGTGGAAGCTAAATACTTACAAAGCGATGTTAACCTTCTCCGGCGGGTAGACATTGTATTTCTCGGCCCAGTAGCCCATGAACCACGTCTGCACTGTTTGGAGCGCGTCGCAAAGCAACAAGCCACCAACAAACAGGGTCCAAAATATGACTGGATGCGTTCCTCCCAAACTGTTAATAAACTGCTTGACTTCATGTCGTTGGGGAATACAACAGTGAGCTTCACCGTCCAAAATGCGGAAACGTTGGATGATGCGCTCACCTGCGTCCCAGCTAACGTGCCCCTCAGCGATCTCCTCGGCTAAGATCAGCTTACCGTTCGCCAGGTTCGCATCTTCACTTGGGTCCTTTCCGTCGATTTTCTTCTCGTCGTCCTTAAGGGCGCGCGAGCCCTCAGCGAGCTCCTTTGCCAGGGTCTTGTCCTTCTTTAGCGCATCTGAGACCGAATCGTGGCTAGCAACCCGGCCGTCCTGGCCAAGCGAAACGACGTAGTCCGTGAAGGGGATGACCATCGCGACATTGTGTGTCTGGGATTGTTCAGAATGTCGATAGTCTGGGTAGTCGGGTAGAAAAGAGTGAGTAGTAGCTTACGACGAGCAAGACCGTTCTTCCGCGAATCAAGTCGCCTTTGAAGCACTTATTGACGATCCAGCGCGCAGTGTGAACATCCAGAGCGGCTAGAACCTTTGGGAGAATGATGTCAAGAAATGACGATACGATGATTACATGGGAGAAGCACTCACGTCATCCAAGATAACAATCTGAGCTGAAGAGTAGACGGCTCGAGCGAGAGTGACACGGGCCTTCTGACCGCCGCTATAAGATGAAAAAATCAAGTGAGCAAGAAGGGGGCCGTGACGTGCAATGCTCAGTCAATTACGCTACCTCAACGTCAAGCCCTTCTCTCCGACTTCAGTTTTGTCTCCTGCATCGAACAAGCTGAGATCACGTTGCAGACCGCACTGATAAATGACTTGAGGTGAATGAAGGCATAAGTCCCTCAGGAAGTCATGAACGTGAAAGCGACTACCTTTGTTGTATCTCCCCTCGTCATACGGAGCCCCAAACAAAATGTTATCCTGCCTTTCTCTTAGAAACAGAAGCGCGTGCGAGTACTTTGATGCCCTTACTCTGATGGTCTCGTTCTGCACCCACGACTCCTGCGCGGCGTAGCTGACCCCGCTCGCCCTCGGGAGATGATACCACGAGTCGGTGCCCGTCGGGACGAAATGCATTTCGCCGAGCAGCGCCATCAGTAATGATGTCTTACCGGAACCGGTCGGCCCGACGATGAGGTTGAAGCAACCACGCTTAAAAAGCAGCTCACCACGCACGCGGAGAGTGAAGCGGCGTCGCGATGGCGTCAGCATACCGTCAGCATCATCATTCGACCAAGTGAAGCTGGCGTTCTGGAACCCGATCACGTCCTCGTCGAATCGTGATGTATTGGTGAGCATAACGTGTTCGGAGCCCTTCTCGGCATTCGTGAACTCGTCCAATAACTCGGTCTGCCAAAGGCTTATATATCAAACGTTTGGCACGAAGAGAAACTCGCTCACATCATTCAAGAAATCGTTTACACGGTCGAGGGAGACCCATGCTTGTACAAACATAGGGATCATCCGGAAGACTGAGTAAAGCTGTCTGCCTAGAAGATCGAAAACTGGAAAAGATGAGCCCCATAAACACCCACGCCGCCACGTAAGCTCCTCAGACTGACCAGCCATGGACGAAAATACGATTGATGCTGCAGACACATGGTCAGGATGCACCCCTCTCGGAACGAAATACGAAACGTACGTGTAAGTGCGCGCTTCATAATTGCGGTCTGTGACACCAGTCAGTCCAGACATTAGACCAAGCCAGTAGAGGGGACGCACGTAAGTGGCGAAGGTGACAACCATCTTCCTATGGTGTCAGCCAGAAGAAAGCAGAGGGATCTCAAAGAGCGAGGCGACGCACTGTGATGGCCGGTATGAGGTAGCTGGATGGTCACATGAGAGAAGGTCAGGGGAGAGGCTGGAAGAACCCACTTGATGTTTCCGTTGATCAAGGTCAAAATCCGGCGCAACTTGATGTACCGTAGCTCCTGCTCCCTCTTCTCGGCTATCCGCGTGGCGATCTTAGGCTCCCAACCAAACAGCTTAATCATGCGCAAAATCCCCATAGCTATAGATGAGGATTGTCAGTCTACACGGTACAGATTGTGGCTGCGACTTCACTTTCGGTGGCAGACTGCACACGAGCGTCCGTCTAACCACAAGGTAAATTCTCAATCCAAGATACTGACAAAGAAAGGTGCTCACACGCCTCATTGCTTCCTTGTGTACTTTTTGAATTTTTCCTACAACAGTGCCTGGGATCGGGAAGAGGGAGATCATCACGGCCAACCCGATGAATGCGCTCCAGCCAAGAATGTTATACAAAAACCAGACACATATAACGACCTGCAGCGGAAAATATAAAACTAAGGGGAAAAAATTCATCAACAAGAAAGAAGCAGTACGGAGTGTGAGAGACAACAAACAGAGAAGCAAGATATCCCGTCCCGAGACGAGATTCTCCAGATCAGTCGAGACCAGGTTGTTCATCTTTCCCACCAAATTTCTTGAAGCGCACGACTCGTTCCCATCCTCCTTACCGTTGTCAGGCCTGGGAGCCTCCTCTTTTCGCTTTCCCTTGATGCTCGTCGCTGTGGTCGTCGATTGCTCGCTCCGCGTCTCCGAGATATCCTCACAGGCGCCTTCTGACGCCACATGAATCTCGACCACTGAGCCACTATCCGGTGTCGTGGCTTCGCAGCGACCCTCAGGGGTGGAAATGGGTCTGGGCCCTGGGGAAGACGAGGTCTCCGCTTTCATGCGGATACGCAGGGCATGCTCAAAGACGAGTTGCGTGACGATGGCAGTGGTACGAACGAGAGTGCCCGCCTTAGGACAAGGTCGAAGCCAAATGAGGAACTCGACCTTGTAAATATCCCCTGTCACCTACCGCAATGAAATAATACCACTGGAAAGCGATGCTTCCCAGAGCAGGGCTGATGAAAAGACAGGCTGCCCAAACCCATGGACGAACGACAGCACTTTCCCCGTGGGTTTCGAGGTAACTGGAAGGAACACGCTGAGTATATCCATAGAGATTGTCAAGCAGCCTGAAAAACCCTTACCGCAAGAGCTGATTCATCCCAAAAGGAGCCAAAAGGGTCGAAAAGACCTTAATGGCGATGGCGATTGCTAGTTGTATGTATTCACGACCTGAGCGAAGTATAAGCGGCGCAGTACTTCACAACACAGCACGCATAGAACTGACGAAAGACCGCCATAAAACCCCAGAAGATGTGTCTCCTGGGACTCTCGGAAAAAAAATCCAGGTGCTAGTCACAGTAACAGAACTTATTAGCAACACGCCTGCGCAAGTAACCGAGGTGAACCTGCTTTGAAACTCCTGTGCACGAGATTCCTGGTCTGGTCATAGTCTGCGAGCGGTGGTAGCATGTCATGCGATAGATGCGGAACGCGGTATGCCAAGAAAATAATAGGATCAAGGAAGGTATATAACGTCATAGATAAAATTGAGGCAGTCTGTTCAGGGTTGATGTTCTGTTGTGGGTCCTGCACTCGAAGTAAGTGATCGAAAAAGTGTGATCTAGTAAGAGACAATCTCGCCTTGGGATCAATAGGTATATAACGGCGCGGGACCAGGAGAGGAATCACGACGGCCGTGAAAGCCAAAAGGCCAATTCTGGTCCATAGTAATCCGCCTTCGTATGCATCCACAGGTGACAAGGTAAAAGTAAGCAGGGGCCAGATGTTGCGGTACGCGTAGACGGCGAAGGTGCCGAGCAAGAGTGAGGAGAGATGGAACGAAGTAACCGACGCACGCGTTCTCCGGGCTGTAAGAGTCACTAACGCCAAAAAAGCCGCATAAAGCTGCGTCAAATTATGAGTTAAACTGAGAAACTACGTTCGTTATCTCAAAACGAGATCGGTAACGTACATAGGTTAGACAAAGCGTGAGATCTAGCCAGTCGCGCTTGGTAAGCGAACCCCCGCCAGAAAGATGCTTGCCCCTTCGTTTCTTACCCCAAGACTTAATCAGTGTGTTTTCTGAAGATGATGGGGAGATGTGTGGCTGGCCCTCTTCCTGCACAAAGCTGAATATCGCAAGACAGAGGAGTGCGAGGACGGCAACGAAACGCGAGACTTGGAAGAAAAAGATGGTTGATCCACCTGATGTTTCCACATGGCCCTTGAAAGAGGACATGAAACCCGTCCTCGTGGCACTCGCGGCTACGCCTGACTCGCCTTGGTTAGCGCCCGCCGACGTATCTTCGCCCCGAAGCCTTCGAACTGGACCAGACGAGAATATGGCATGGGCGACGAGGATGACAGTGGAAAGAAGCGCGAAGTAGGATGGGATGAGTAACGGGTGAGTCCACAAACTAGAGCAACCCCAAGTTCGTATCATACACGTCATTAAATTAAGATGAGTTTGAAGTTTGACTCCGTGCTAATAACGCTAGAAACACTTACGGGGAATCCATTTGGATGATTGAGCCGAGATCTATGGGGGAAAGGACGATTTGGTCCATCGTGCATTAGCAGAGCACGAACGACAATAATGTTTGCTGTAGTTTTTCCTGCAAATTGTTGAGGGGGTCTAGAAGACGTCGCGTTGGCGAGTCAAGAGTGGGTCCGCACAATAACCTGAATCGGAGAGTTACGAGACTGGCCTCAGCCATGACCCGGAACGTACAGTAGTTCTCTTCTCTTCGTAATCGGAAGATCAGAAGATCACCTCATAACCACCGTGCGCCACTACTATAGTATCCGACTCAAACACAGGACTTGACCCACCTTTCCTCCGCCAATTTTTCAGCTCTGGCTCGATCCTATTATTCCTTGAAGAAGAAAGACTATTCTGCTCAAGACTCTGCGTTTTGAAAGTTCTTGTCATCGTGGCCCTAAGTTACTAGCCTTGCCACTCGCTAGCGTAATCCGACTATGAAATTTTTGCATCGTTCACGCGAACCGGTCCGCTTTACCGTCACTCCTTCTCGCCTTCCATTGGACATCACGCGGCATTCGTTACGACCGAATCGACAGTCATTTCTCTTATGCAACTTCCGAGTCTGCGCCCATAAAGAGTAAGTTACATCCATCAGTCTATGCGAGGCCGTTTGGGTGACGAAACCTCCTCAGTGCTGCACTTTTCCCATACATCCCGGAAGACCGTCAAGCAACGTCGACAACGGGCCCTCTTGCTTGGATCCGATTGGAGTAGTTGGGTGAGTATGGTCCCAAATGCGGAAGTATCATCGGCTTGAAGAACTTTGTCAAATATGTGGGCAGAGATCTACAAAACCACCGGTCAGCCAGGATTAGTGCCCGGTCTACGCCAACGCGAGGCACGAGTACAACTGGCCCAGCTCCACCCCCCCGAACATGTCACATGATACATCATGTAATTGGAACTTGAGATTATTTAGTTAATTATTTGACTTTTTTTTTTTCTTTATTTGTTCGTTGTAAATACAAGAAAAATATGGGCAAACAACACGTGAAACCTTCGTTTATCGCCCATACCTCCCTTTTGGTTTGGCGCACACCCCTCCCCCCGTTTGCACCCCCCGTTGCGCCCCCCATTTGTGCCCCGCCGCAACGGGAATGTCGAGGAGTGCCAGAAAGGTATGTCCTTCCCGCACCTCCTCCCCCATCTTTGACCACGCGCGCCAACAGGATAGCAAACGCGGGACGACGCGGTACATGCGGGGACAAGCCCCCTCCACTTGCGCCCTTCCTCCACGATGTGCGTATGGGGGGCCGTGCAGGAAGGGACCCTCGTCCTCCCTTTATGCCCCTACCCCCGTTACGTGCAAGGCGGCGTGGGCAAGGTACACCCCCCCCTGTCACGTTTTGACATGTCGCGGACTCATCATCATCATCATTACGAGGTCTCGGAGTTCGGGATGCTTACTATACGGTTATGACTACGATAGTAAGCCTATTAGTCATGGACACTTACGCGTCGCCGGCACTTGGGTTTGCCGGTGTTTCAGGTATTATTAGTGACTCATTACTAGGATAGCGTACTAGGGTTTGATTCTAAGCTGCGCTTTAAAGCCAGCGCGTAACTGTATATAAGTCGTGTAGTAAAGACCAAGGCTCTCTAGCTTGGTCTTCTTGAATCATCACCAGTCGATTCTTCGTCTCTTCCAATCTATCGATTGAAGCTTATCCTTTGGATACCCTAGTGTCTAGTCAAACGACCTAGTGGCAGTGCAACTGAAGCTGAGTTGCCAGTGACTATCACGATTCATCCGTATACTCACATCACGCCGCAGAAGTGTTCAAGTCGAACAAGCGTTAGGTGATAACGCTACATTAAGACCAAGCTTCAACGTGGCGTCATCAGAAACTACACGAGACCGTTGCCATAATTGTGACGACCTCTGGTTCCAACACAGAGGCGCCGACAACGTACCACAACGATTTCGCAAAATACAGAATACCGGTATAGTAGTACTACAGGTACCACCGGTATCACGCCAAGAGTCGAGAAAATCGAAGCGTCGCAGTTGAGTTCCTTTACGATCGATACCTTTGGGTGGAAATTCGCTGGTTTGAAACACAGAACGGAACGGAGAGTGGGAAGGATTCCGACCAGCCTTAGAAGATTTAGGCTGTGATATCTACATCAACGAACTCACACAAGAAGAAGTGCAAGAATTGGACAACGCTAACCCCAACCATCGTCTACTACACCACCCATCACCAAGTACGAAGAGTAACGTATCTCCGAAGAGAATCATCTTCGCCATCACAACAAGGAATCAATCTAGCACTCGCCACCGAATCATTACGTTTAGGAGCTATGACGACGCTCACCTCTCATGTCCAATCGCAGGCTGCCACCGGAACTTCATCTGCGCAGCCCATTTACTCTCTCACTACCTCACCAATAGCACCAACAGTCACGGCATTTCGGGCCCTTGTGGACCCACCTCAAGGAGGACAAAGGAAACCCAGGAGGAGGAGGAGGAGGTAATGGAGGAGGAGGAGGTGGAGGTAACGGCGGAGGTGGAGGAGCGGGACCACCTGCCGGAAACCCCCAGCAGCAATACCAGTGGCACCAGCACCCGTACCAGCGACCAATGACAAGTTTTGCGGAAACCCACCAGCCATATTCGCAGGCGATCGAGAAAAGCAGAAGAATTTCTCATGCAATGGAGCCTATACGAAGGATCAACACTACCCATTCCATCATGCGTACCCATACCAAAAAGCTATGTTATTTCTCACGTACATTCAAGGAACGGCGGTAACCGAATGGGTAGGATCAATGGTCGCTTGGCTACGAGTTCAAGTGGACGTCAATGGGAGAGATCCTTATGACGCTTGGCTATGGTACAACACACACTCCTCGTTTATGAGGCAATACGCGGACACCTTAAAGGAAGAGAAAGCGCAAACAGAATTGCGAAGAGGCATCAAGATGGAGAAAGGGATATTGACGCGTACGTGGCGAAATTCGAACAACTAGTCAGATATGCTGGCTACAACATAGATCAACCGATGGTCCTCGATCTATTCGCAAATGGATTACCAACCAAATTACACGAGACCATCTATCTTCACGACAACCCCACTGACTACGACGATTGGAAACGATCGCCATTAAACGCCAAGGTCAATATCTTCACATGAAGAACAAAATTGATCAATACAAGATACAACCCCGGCACCACCACCAACTCAAACTAATTGGAGGCAATTCAGACGTCATCCAGATGCGATGGACACGTCGCCGATCGAGCCAGAGCCAGAGGACGGCTAGCGCATGCAGAGGACGTATTGGCACAACCAAGGCCATATTAACAATTCTCAACCACCTTTCAAACCTCGCGAAGGATTCCTGCGAAGGAGGCAACCCCCAGATCTTAGGGAAGTAATTTGCTATAATTGCCAAAAGAAAGGACACCTCAGTCGCAATTGCTCCCAGCCGCGTCAACCACGTAATCCCCCTAGGCCCTTTATCAACACTAGGGGCTAGAGGTGGTGGACGATCGCTCTGAAATAGGGGAGGACCTCCACATCGCTCAAATGGTAGCGGACAACCGCACTACCGAAGAAAGGAAGAATGAGTGGCTGCGAACGGCAGCCAATGAAACCGAGGAATTCAAGGCCATGGCAATGCAGGAGTTGATGGGGAATAAGGATTTTGGGGACGCCTAAACCCGACGGCCTGGGTGAGGGCTCTACGTTGTAATGCTGTATACATAACTCGCTTCCGTTCTATGCGAATTCCAGTATCGATCCGAACCAGCAGCAACAAGGCCGATATAAAAACATTAGTGGACTCAGGAGCAACGGACAATTTCATAAATCCACGATTTGTGAAACGAATGGGATTGGGTGCGGCCCTATTGCCAAGCCCAAAGCAATTATTCAACATCGATGATACGACAACAAAAGGGGATCAGTCACTCACTTCGTTGACTTACAAATATTGACAAAAGGAATTACTAGGAAAATGAGATTCCTACTAGCCGATATTGGGAAAGAGGATCTCCTCTTTGGATATCCCTGGCTTAGCACATTCGAACCAAAATTCAGCTGGAAACACGGAACTATCGACGAACAAACACTACCAATTGTAGTCAAATCCTGCCATCCGCTGGTCAACACCAGCGTAGTGGCCCATCTCCTTTCTAAAACATGAAGGACAATATATGACCAAATTGGGAGCACAATGTTCTATCAGGGAGCAGCTACTGATCTCGCTATCGCCGCAGGACCCAACAAAAAGAGTGAAGTGCCGGAAGAATACAAGGACTTCAAAAGGTCTTTAGCGAAGAAGAATCACATCGATTTCCCCCATCCGAGAATGGGATCATGCGATAGAATTCAAAGCAAATACTCCCGACCACATCAATTGCTCCATATACGAACTATCACAACTAGAAGATAAGCCATTACGAGACTTATCACGGAACACCTCAAAAAGGGGTACATTAGACCCTCAAAATCGCAATACGCGTCACCATTTTTCTTTGTCAAAAAGAAAGATGGAAAACTACGACCAGTGCAAGACTACCGACGATCAACGATTCACTATCCGCAACAACTACCCTTACCACTCATTCAGACTCTCATCAAAGACCTTAGCGGTGCTCACATCTATACCAAACTCGATGTACGATGGGGATACAACAATATCCGCATAAAGACAGGAGATGAGCACAAAGCAGCGTTCAAAACGCCTTACGGGCTTTTCGAACCAACGGTGATGTTCTTTGGCTGACGAACTCACCTGCTACATTTCAGTCAATGATGAATCACATATACCGGATACAATTGCCAAACATGACGCAAAAGGGACCACTATTCGTGTTATATGGACGACATCGGTATCGCAACACGAACAAATTGGCGGACCATGTCAAAGCAGTTCGAGACGTACTAACGTAGCAGCGCGATATGACTTATTTTTCAAGCCCGAGAAATGCACTTTCCACTCCCCGTCCCTTGATTACCTGGGGGTAATCCTTGAAAAAGGGGTAACTCGTATGGATCCCGTCAAAATTGCGGGCATAAAAAATTGGCCAGCGCCAACCAAAGTTAAGGACGTACGATCCTTTTTGGGTTTTTGCAATTTTTACCGCCTATTCATCAGAGGATTCGCATCAATTGCCAAACCATTGAACGAACTCACAAAGAAAACCACGGAATGGCATTGGGGCCCAACTGAACAACACGCATTCGACCTCTTAAAAAGGCGGGTCACAACTGAACCGGTGCTGGCACATCCGGTATTACAAGATCAATTCGAAATGGAAGTAGATGCATCAGGATTCGCGGTGGGAGCAGTGTTACTCCAAAAGAAACCTGATGGCAAAAGACATCCCATAGGCTACTATTCTGCGACGCTAAACGCAGCAGAGCGAAATTACGACATCTACGATCTGGAATTATTGGCTATCGTCAAAGCGTTACGACATTGGCGACCTTTATTAGCAGGGTCACATCACAAGATCAAAGTATTCTCGGACCACATGAACTTGCGATACTGGAGAGAACCTCAGAAAATTAGTAGACGAGTCGCAAGGGAAGTATTGGAACTATCCGAATACGATCTCGAAATTCATCACATAAAGGGAACCGCAAATGGACGAGCAGATGCGTTATCAAGACGACCCGATTATGATCACGGGGAACAAGATAACGAAAACATCACAGTACTACCAGACAAAGTATTCGCACGAGCAACATTCACGGTAGAGGAACTAATGTCGACTAACCGCGAAGATGTACAAGACGAAAATATCATCAAACCATGGGTAGATCCGCACAAACTCAAGAAGATCAATGGGACATGGTACAAGGAAGGCCGAAGGGTGATTACTCAGGGAAGTGAAAAACAGAAATCAATAATTGCCACTCACCACGACACCCCAGTACACGGTCATCCCGGGATCAATAAAACTGGCAAGATAGTAGAACGATACTATTGGTGGCCGACCATACGACAGACGTATTAGCTTACGTCAGAGGTTGCGCTGAATGCCAACGACACAAAGTCAACAATCGCCCTATTAGGGCTCCATTACAACCTATCTTTCCTAAACCGGAAGCTATGCCCTTCGAGACTATCGCTCTCGATTTCATCACTAAATTACCCATTGCACAGGGTTACGATTCGATCCTTACAGTCACGGATCATGACTGTACCAAAGCATCTGTGTTTATTCCTTGCAACGAGGAAATCGACGCGGAAGAAACAGCCGCGCTATACATCAAACACGTGTTTATGCGATACGGATTACCAAACAAGATCATTAGTGACAGGGATCCCAGATTCGCGTCCAAGTTCACCAGAGAACTATGCAAACAACTAGGAATAACTCAAAATTTCCACTGCGTATCACCCTCGAACAGATGGACAGTCGGAGCGAACCAATCAATGGCTCGAACAATATCTCCGTTTCTGGGTAAATGAAAGACAAGACAATTGGAATCTTTATCTTCCAATAGCAGAATTCACGCATAACAATTGGCCTAACGAGGCCACAGGGCAGTCTCCATTCTTCCTTCTGATGGGACATAATCCTCGTGCTGATTGGAACTCGACGCCTAGCCCCATTCCGCAAGTGGCGTTGCGCCTTGATCAGTTCAAACAAGCACGGGAACAGGCTCAAAAACAAATCATCAAGGCACAAAAGTCATGGGTCGCACACAAAGATACGCCCAAGTTCCAAATAGGGGATCGTGTATGGCTGGAGGGACGTCACCTGCGCACTTATCAACCAAGCGCCAAACTTGCGCCCAAACGACATGGACCCTTCCAGATTGTTCAGGTGATGTCCCCTGTCAACTATCGATTGGAATTACCTCCCAAATGGAGTATTCATGACGTGTTTCACATCGATCTTCTCACTCCTTATCGCGAGACTTCCTTTCACGGACCAAATTTCCCAAGACCTCCCCCTGAATTAATCGATGGTGAAGAGGAATATGAAATCGAGAAGATTCTAGACCAACGGCAATTCGGCAGAACAAGGCGCAAACAATTCCTTATCAAATGGAAGGGCTATCCAGACTCGGAGTCGCAGTGGGTCAACGCCACTGACGTACATGCCCCTGACGCCTTAGCTGAGTTCAAACGGACTCTGAACCACTCCCTCACGTATAAAGACAGGCCAGTCATTGGATGAAGCACATCAGTTCTTCCTTCGTCGAACAATGTCCAGTTCCCCCACTGCTGCTCAACACTTCACAAACCTCTTATCATCTTCCCACTGTTGTTGCCCACCTATGCCGAAGTTGCAGCCGCATTCCGACAAATCAGTCCAGGAGACTACATCCCCGAAACCCCTGATGTATGCGGACACGACGCTGGAGGATTGGAAGAAGACCAATCGAGCGTGGAGGAGGGAACAACTACTCGCATCGAGAGTATCCTTGTTCCACAAACGCTTATCCCGGTTCCAGACAGCGCCGACCTCAGTGACGTGGAGCGAGTTTGTGGAAGTTGTAAGCAAACCGCCCTGTCATGTCCAGGCCATCCTGACGCCGACGACTCCCACATCCACTATGACTGTGGACAACTCATCCACAACTGCACATGTAACACAACCCCCTCCGTGTCCCTCCGCCGCCAACGCCTCGATATATCAATGTCGACCCCCCTACCAACGTCATCATGGACCCCGCAACGTCCTGGGGTATTCACATCCGCGCCACCCTCCGAGCTCGTGAAGACGACTCGGATAAAGAAAATCAAAATCCCCGCCAAGTATCGGGATCCCAAGATGAAGGGGTACCACTTGTGCCGAGGAGGCGAGGCGCGGAAGAAGAGCTGGTGTGGCAGCACCAAAAGAGAGCCCTTGCTTCCCAGACTATCGAGGAGGCGGAGTACCAGCCGAGCAGCAGCGCAATCGGGACAAGGCTGACGCCCCTGACGGATTCGAACTAAACATACCCCCCAGATTCATCAACTTCAAGATGACCGAGAATGGTCATCTTACGTCGCCAAGTACATCCATGTGATGCCTGGCAACAACCCGATCGTCTACGGGTGCATGAGAAGGGGGGGACATTCAACAAGGTGAAGTACACGCTGCTCCTGATTTGACCGTGGATAACGACCGCCATTATACGCATGACCAAATGCGGTACTTGCGACAGGATTTCGGTGATCGCCATGGGGTCGACCTGGCCATGGGGCAGATCCCTGATCGGTCGCTATGGGCGGAGGTCCTGCGATACCGGGCTATCACCAGCCGGTACTCCGAGTTAGCGGAGCGGATCACGGCTCTGGAGAAT